>VYZM01015058.1:283599-319449 GCA_013398915.1 Dromas ardeola
CCTCGGCCCACTTCGGGCGCCTGACCCAGTTCCGGCGCGGCGCGGCAGGGGGCGCTCGCCTCGGGGCGGGGAGCTCGCGCCGTAACGGCCGCGCGCGGGAGGCGGGAAGAGGCTGAGGGAAGGGGCTGAGGAACGGGATGGCGGCGCGGTGAGGCGGCCACGGATAGGGTGGGTGTGTGAAGCAGCGTTGCGGCCGAGGAGCACTGGGCATGACGAGCGTAACCTCAGCTATCCCCCCTGTCACTGCGGGGCCTGAAACCCCAGCGCTTTGTGTGTGCACTTCCCTGGAGCCCTCCGTCTGGCACCATTTCTCCTGGCTCCTGAAGTACGTGACTGAAGTTCATGGGGCAAGGGGCACCCGTGCACCAGCCTGCTGCCTTAACCTCAAGAACCAATGTACTTTTCTTCAGGAACATAGTGCTAAAGCTTCAGTAGTTATGAATAGCATTGGTACCCATCTGCTCTGTTTTCGTGTTTTGCTTCATTTCTAGGATCTTAAAAAAAGGACTAGTTGCTATGCTAGGCCTAAAGTGACTCACAGGAGCAAAGTGTACCTGAGCAGCACAGGGGCCCTGAGGCCCTAGCTAGACAGGCAGGAAAATAAAAAGCCCAGTTGTGTTTAATTAGAGGTCTGTCTCTTAAAGCTTAAGCAGGAGAGTAGCCACTGAGCCTTTCCTCAGGTGTGGCCTCTTGGTCGTTAGCCCCTTGTTAGGTAGGGGCTGATGGAAGGCTCTAAAAGCTGTTGCAGGTACATGACTGAGGAAGGGAGGATGGGATCTCTGTATGGGCAGAAAAAACAAAAATAATTTCCTGGCTTCACTGTGGGTAACCCCAGAGTATGCCTTGGTGAGGGTGTTCCCTGAGGAAGAGGTGAGTAAGGCTGAGCCCTGAGGAGAGTCTGCTAGGAACTGCTTAGTGACCTGGTGTGTGAGGGAAAGCAGAAAAGGCCCTTTGAAGTAATTCTTGTATTTGTGGTGTAGAAATTTGAATAGGTACCTTTGCCTGAGTGCTCCAAGGCTTTTTCTTTCACTGTCTGTAGGAAGACTCTTCATCTTTATTTCCTTGATGCAACTTGTGATTGCAATGGCTGTGTTGGGAAACGTAGTCTGCTGGTGGCTTCTCTGCTCCTTCTTAATCTGGTGTTTATTGGGCCCTAAATTCCATTGTTGTGTTTATTCAGTCTGGCATAATTTGATTCAGGAGATGATGGTAATATCTGCCCCTGGTGTTGCAGGTGTGGCAGTAGTCAAGAGCTTCAAAGGAAAATGGGGACTAGGTTTGGAGGGAGAAGAACAGTGGTGGGGCAGAGAACAGCTATTGGAAAGATAGTCCTGTGGACTGTAATTATTAGTCAGGTTCAGAGATGTGCAGAAAGAGAAAAACAAAACCAGCCTTATAAGGAGAGGTATGTTTCTCTGGTATTTTTGGAGGCTGTGTATACAGCATTTGGTAATTGTATGGTTTAACATATGTGGCTAAAGCCAATAAGGCTTCACAATTTAGTTTACCTGTGTTTTGCACTACTTAGTTTCATCTTTTGTAAAGGCTGAATTCAGAACTGTCTGGCATGCATACCTGGCTTGACTATTTTGGATTGTGCTTACTTACAGACTGGTATGTTTCTAGAGAAGATTCCACCCCACCCCCCGCCACCCCCCCCCAGGTTTTTCTTCTTAGTGGTTAGTCAGGACGGAGGAAAAGTTGGGAGTATGTGGAGGAGCACTTCTTTGCCTTGCAAGTCAGGCTTATAATTTTAGGAGTTAAGCAAAATCAGCATGACTGATATAAGCAGTATTTAAAATACCATAGGTTATAATTTATATGTGTCTTTATATTTTAAAAAAAATAAATCTAAAGATCTGAGAAGGTGAGCTAACTCAAACCAGTGCGGTGCCATTAATATCTATGCCTGGAGGGCTGAAGTTCACCAAAACTATCATTCAGCCCAGACGTACCTGTCCTGTGAGCTGAGTGGCTTGTTTTCAACTCAAGCCGGAATGTGAGCCAGCAGACTGGCGGATAGTAGGAATGGTAGGTGAACTTGGTGTATCAGCTTGAGCCTAAACTAAGAAGGCAGTTTAGAAACAGTGTTTGTATACTTTTTTCTCCCTTGCTAAAACATCCCTCTTACTACAGCAGGCCTGGTTTGTCTTGTACAACCAAACCATACAATAAATAATAAGAAAACTCCTCTGGGATGAAACTTTAAATTTTATTTCCAAGTGGAGCTAAAGATTCACGAGCTTGGATGACTACCTTTTTATTAAATTAAAATGCAGGTGAATAGCAAGGTAGAGTTTCCTCTTTCTGCGTACTGATTTTACCATTGACTTGTGAGTTGTACTGCCAGAACATGTTAGGCATACAGCTGAAATGTTGTGCCCTCCCCCACTTTTTTTTGTTAATACTTGCACATTGTCTGTGTTTACTTTGTATGTCTTTTTCTATGTTTTTTTTTACTATTTTCCTCCAGATAAGAGCTTTTTCATTTAGTTTCTAATGTTATTATTATCACAAAATGTGATGAAAAGCAGTTGTTATATGAAGGTTTATTTGTGTTTTTTTTTTTTAAATAGAATGCACAGTTCTCAGCTCTTGGAGGTATTGTTTTGGCCTAACACAGGGACTAAAAGGAGATCATTCAAATTCAGTTCCTGTTTCAGACCTTTTTTTTTTGCGCTCTTTATATGAAACAAATGTATTTTTTTTCTCAAGATGAAACATTTTACAATGCTTCCTTAGAAATCAAATAAGCATTGATTATGTTTATCACTGGAGAATCGGAAAGAGATCAGTTTCATCTTACTGCAAAAGAAAAACAAATGCCCTTCCTTCAAGTCTATTCATCAAGTTATTTTATGTGTCTTAACATGAAAATGTGAGCAGGCATTGCTGACTCCTGCTTTAATTTAATACTATACAATCAAATTTAAATAAAAAATAGTGTTCTGTTTAAATACACCTGAAGAAGAGTGCAGTTACAGTGTTAAAAAAAAAAAAATCACTGAGCCTATATGGCTGTTGCTTTGAACCTTTTTGGTATCAGCTTTCATCAGATAAGGCAGTTGGTGTATTTTGCACGCTGTCTGATTTCTAGAACTTTTCAACTATGGAAAGAAAGCAAGCCGGTAAAGAACAAAGGAAGAACCTGAAACTTGTAGAGAATTTGAAGACTCCTTAACCGAAGAGCCTGTTAGGGAGTGGGCAGCTGCCTGTGCTGGCAGGTGTAGAAGGCACAACAACCAGGACTTTCATGCCAGCTGGCTGCTCCCTTCCTGGGTGGGAAGAGGACCCTGCCTCCCTCTACCCCAATTCTCCTTACCAGGGAAGCAGGTTTGACTTTTGTGAATGGTCAGAAGAACAGGTTTGGTGTATTGTCCTGCCCCAGCTGTGGTGATGAAACCCAGGGCTGCCTGACAGATACCTCTGTGCGGTGCGAGTAATATGAGTTGCATACCTTATTCCTTTTGCCCTTTCCTGGCCCTCATTCTTGTTGTCCTTACATGTCTGCTTTTCCATCCCAGTCTCTTCCCAAATAAACAACCCACCCCTAATTACTTATTCCCCATTGGTCCCAGTTTGCTACATCCGTACTCAGATTGGGTTACTTAGATACTGTTACTTAGATAATCTCAGCCTTATATGGTATTACTGATATGGTTACCTAGGTGCTGTTGGCCTTGCATGACTTTACTCCCTAAAAAGTCCCTAGTCATCCCTTCTAATAGTCTGATGTCTGGCAATTTCTGTAACTCACCCTTAAGCACCTGTGGCATCCAGCCACCCCCACAGCACTCTGCAATTTTTGTCACTGTCTCATAGTGTTTTTTGTAATTCCTGGTGATATTTTTTTTATGTCATGTCTGGTAGTTTTCCCTATCTTGTTCAGTTAACGGAATCTTGTGCCAAAAAGTAGTCAGTGGCCTGTCATTTGCTTGCAAGCCTCATTGAGCATAGCTGACTAACTGATAGAAAATCAGAATATTAAATACTAATTTTTAACTGAGTTTTTTTCCTTTTTATATATAAACATTTAAGTGCTATGCATTTTTTCATTACAAAATGAAAGTAGACATCAGCAAAGAGGGGAACATTGGCAGGTAGTGTCATAACAAGCTCAGAAGGCTGTACTGGAGGAATCTGTTAAGGGAGAGGGGAAGGGAGATGATTTAAGGGATTTTCCTTCTGAATTAGTGTGAACAGCAACTTAGGAGTTACACACTTTTAAATGCCAAGTTAGCCAGGCAGTTGGGCTCTACTAGATTTTTCCCTCTGAAGGGTAAATATTTTTTTTTCTTAGAAATGGAACATTTTGAGTTTGGATTTAGGTTTTGGGGTTTTTGCCTGTGTTGTTTTGGTTTTTTGTTACTCAGAAATTACCCCTTTTGCCTGCATACAGGCTGTTGTCAGAGGTCACAGAGCTCCCAACAGATCCCATGTTAGAAACAGGTGAGAGGAAAAGGGATTCTTTAATTTCCTCCTCACTGAAAATTATTTCTGTGTGATGAACAAATGGTGTTCAGTGTTATGTATAGATATTTTTGAAGATTGGTAGAAGATCAGAAAAATATACAAGGAAAATTCATCAAATTTATCCTTTCCCAATAAACTCTTGGTCAGGTACCTTCCTCTGTGAGCCAGAGCAAGATAAACTGAAAGCTTCAATGCTAGTTTGGCATACAGTTTCTGAGCTAGTTACGAAGTACTAAGATTTTAAGGCTGAATTTGTAATGGTCTTTAGTAAGATGAAAAGCCTTACCCCCCCGCCCAAAGCTTAGGAGAAAACTCAAAAGGACTGTTATTTTATCCTATAGCAAGAGCTGGATGAGTAAAGAATAAAAGTGTGTGTGCATATATGTATTGAAAAACTGACATTGCAAGAAGTTTCCTTCTCCATTTGTTTTGCAGCTACTTGGAACCCATGTAATTTGTAAGCATTATAGTAGGCAATGTCTTAGAATAAACTGTGTATTTGCAACTGTGCCTGTGTCTTAACACTGGGCAAGCATTTAACACACTAAGATTCCAGCTCATTATTCTAAATATAATTTTTGTTATTTGACTGTTTCATTATCTTGTGTATTTGCTTGGCTTTTCTTGTCTGCTGTTCCTCATGTGCTAAAACTTCTCTTTGGGGGGATTTTTATGGACTGCAGAGCTTATTGCAATAGGAGCCTGATACAAGTATGTTATATGGGTGTTGATAGTAAGCAAAGGTGTTGTGAAAGTTAGTTTGGATAAGGAATCAAAGCTTTAGCTTTAAATCAAAAAGAAGTGGTTGTTTAGAAACTTTTCTTAATATCTTTTAAGGAGATTCATTTAAGACTTAAGAATGTTTGTGGGAAGTTTCATTGTTTGTTGGAACCTTTTTCAAGTTTAGATTATCCAGTGAGAGACAAACACCACATGGGTAATTGGCAAAGAGAGCAAGGAGTGGGCAGTACGAAAACTTACTCACAACTCAAATATACACCTAATTTTTGACAAAAGAATTTCTAAATTTCAAAACCATCATTTGTATTAAAAAAAACCACAACCAAACGAAGCTAAATCTAGAACAAAACACTTTTGCTCCAATACGATTTTGGAGGAAAAGGAAAAATCATCAAAAATCAATGTTGAAAAAATCAACCCTCCCTCTTGTGGTCTCTCTATTATTTAAATTCCTGAATGAGGTCCAGCTTCCTTCTTTTTCTAGCTTCCTTCTTTTTCTAAAGTAAAGATCTCAGTGTTACTGGGAATCATACTAGACAAAATGTTTTTAATGAAGTTCGTCTTTAGAAAAAGTGTTTCAGTTTATTGGTATGTATAGTGCATGTAACAGCTGAGATGTGAGTAAGACCCTTGACATGGTGTGAAGTGGCCATGCCAACTGTTATTCTTTTCAGTTATCATGTTTTGTAATATAACTGAGTTACCTTTGTCTTCACTATTTTTATGTAAGGATTTTCTTTTTTCCAGTGTGCAGCAAGTTCAGTAGTATTTGATACGAAATCAGTGCCTGAACTGTAAGTATCCGATCTTTTAATTTTATTAACAATTTAAGTTCACTTGCACTCTGAGAACTCTTTATGTGCATTACTCAGAAGTCCTGCTGGTTGTGTAGACTTTTGCCCTTAACTCTGTGTGGAGTGGGAACTGAAGGCATTCTTAAGATAAAGGCTATACTTTGTAAAACACATGTAAAACCACAGTCTCTGTATACAAAGACAGATTTACGCAGGTGTTGTATCTTCATGTTTAAAATTTGGATACAACTAAAGCTTACATATTCTTGAACTATACACTTTTAATAAACTGTCCTTATTAGATCTTGTTTTCTGTAATATGTGCCAACATTGTCTGTGAAGAAAAAATATACTCTTTTACTACTTCAGGTTGTGTCTATTCTTTAATCGAAGGCCTATCCTCAACGAACAGCTTAATTTCAAAGAAGAGTAACAAGGACATTTTCTTGTCACACGAATGTAAAGATACTCTTGTTATACCTTGGTATCTATTTACATTTTTCCTGGAGTATCTTGCAACTGTTACAAAATACACTGGGCCCTGGAAACGTAGGGTGAGAAGGTAAGAACTGTGAAGAGTTGTAGCTAGGTAGTGCTGAACAGACTGTACAAAGGTTTAAGCAAGGATGAAAGAAACCATTGCAGACGGTAACTGGGGACAAACAGCAGTTGTTTAATGTTTACTTAGAAAAGAAGACTTATTTCTGAGAATCATCCTTAGATAATCCCTAAGCAGTCATATGGGATTTAATTCTTTCCAGATGCAGTTAAAATACAGACAAATAATGACTGGCTTCTGAACCACAGAATTTGGGATAGTGTGCAGAAGCCTTCTTTATATTGTCAGATCTACCTTATGCTATTACAGGGATTTTGAAGGACAGAGAGTGAAGTGAGTGTGTGTAGGTATGCTGGAGAAGGAAGTACTTACATGGGTTGGGGAAGTAAGGGAGAATAGAAATTGGGAGTTGAAGATACGCAGTTTTAAGAATGCATTAGGGAAAAAAAAAAGGCTTCTTAAGGTAATAAACTGCCTCTGAATACGTCCATCTACAAGACTGTATACCCTTTTAGAAGAAAGGAGGCAGCAAAGGTGCAGATAACTAGTTCTTCATAATATTTTGAGGCTAGGACATGTATAAAATGCAATGGAAGTATTCTGTAGAAGCAATCAGCTATTCACTCAATAGCTTATTTATTCTATAGAAAAAATGACAACTATTCATTAGTCTACCAATAATTCATCAGCCAGTGACTTCTTAAAAGAAACCAGTCCAGCTTTTGACAGAATCTTGTCCTTGAGCAAGGTAAACACATTTATGAAAGCTGTTACTGTGAATTCCAGCTTGACAATGGCTTGTGACTGACCATTTCCTCTATGCTTTCAGCTTATATTTGTAATTAATTTTATTATAGTCAAAAGTCAAATTATTGCTAGATTAACACTTTTATAGTCAGTGTTCAGGAAATGCATAAGAAATTAATTAGAAACCATTGGATATCAGCTTTTTATAAATATTTTCCATTGTACATGCTTTCTCCAGTTATATTTTGTCTCAGATAAAATAGTTTACGTGAAATATTTCGCTGCAGTTATTTCCATGAGTGTAAAGACTGCAAAACAAATGACAGGGAGTAATGCTTCACCTTAAGTTGTGAAAGTATCTGCATTTCCTTTCTTCCTTTATATAGCCAAAATCTTAATGTCTAGAGTTATGTGTTACTTTGGAGAGAGATCATCTGATAAAACTTATGTACAAGATAGATCTTTGTGTTTAGATAAATGCCGAGGATTGCCAAATTTGGAGCTTTCCAAAATGAAACAATTTACAAGCTGGGGTAGTATTTCTTGACCAATTTGAGTGCGATTTCACAGCTGTGCACAAAAGGGCAAGTCTGTCCTCTATATATAGATTTTTTTTTTAATGAGTTTCTTTAACCATCCACCAATATCTATTATTTGTTTTAGTTCTAAAGGTTACTTTATAACTTCAGCTTCAGTCTTGTTCCAGTTGATCTCAGGTTTACTGTTGATTTCAACAGAAGTGGAAGTCTGGAGCTCTACCAAATGTCTGTCTAAGCTTCACCATTTGAAACATGTTTGAATAACAAGTTAAAACGGGAACAGCTTTTTATCTCTCACTGAGTTAATAATGTGGACAGAGTATCTGAAAGTATGAGATCTCTGCCTTTCAGCTACCCACAAACTCTTTAGCCTTCAGGAACAATATGTGACTTGGTGGAGAGAAATATTAAAATTGTCTTGCAGATCCTCTCTAGTATTAAAAGCAGAAATTGCGTATTCATTTATCTATTACCTTTGTACTCTGTGAGAGTCTGAAAAATAACTGTGTTGACTTGTCATCATACTCCACTCATTTCTGACTACTTCTGAGAGGTTTGGAAAGGGGAAAAGTGAGGAAATGGAGTCTCTTCCTGTGTTACTAAATGACATTTTTTGTAATTGAAGTGTGGAAAAAAGGCCTGAATGAAAAATGAAATTGTTTGTGAGCAATGGTAATACTTGAGACTTTCAGACTTATGGTCCTCAAAGATGGCTCTCACAATTTGGTCACATGGTTCATGTGGAAGATTGGGAGATTTAAGATCATCTAATCAAACTTTCCCTGAAGTAAAGGCTAGCTTCTCTCATTCTCATCTAAGACTATTTGCGGTATTAAGCTGCTGCGCTAAAGAACTTGCCCCAATTATGCGTTTTGGTTAGTGCTTTAATAGAGCACAGTAGTGATCCCTTTCATGAGATAACTTGCAGTGTCTCCAGATGAAATGTCAATTGCAAATGAAATGGGAAGGGGGAGGAGTCCAGGCAAAAGGAGACTGGCAGGGGAGTTTGGCTTTTTTGTTTGTGCAACTTTCTTAGCTTTTAAATGTCATTTAAATAATCTGTATTATATTGGACATGCAATTCAGCATATCAGCAAGGTATTGGAGATTTCTCCATTTTTTTTCTTCCCTACCTCATCTCTGTAAGGAATAAGGGAATTTTGCATCTGATCCCTGTGAAGAAAATGGGAAGAGAAAGCGTAGAAGTGTTTAGGGCCACTTTGTTTATCTCTGCAAGTAGATACCCATCACAACCTCCAACAAGTTTCCACCAAGATCCTGGCTCAGTTTCCTCTAGCGTAGCTGTCGCTAGGCAAGTACCTGCAGCCAGTTTATTTGTGTCTGAGCCCTGCTGAGATGACCCCTGGAGATGGGGTTATTCACAAAATACCCCTTGTCTACTAGAGGTCTGAGGCTTGAGAAAGGTAGACTGTTCTCAAGGCCAGAGCTCTTCCCGGAATACTTTAACAATCTCTGATTAGAGCTAAGAACAGTTCTTAGCTTTAGATCATGGACCAAAAAGACTGCCATCATCAGGTAATATGCTTTGTGTTACATTACATGCCGATGGCTCCCTTTATGAGAGGTATGAGTCTGTGGTAAGGACTTTAACTCTTGTCTCGTGCTGCTTATTGAGGCAGGAAAACTTTTTTCTGGATCTCAGAAATTTGCTGTTAAGCACAGGCAACCATCTTTGTGTAGAGGAATGTACATATTCCTAGTATTGTGTCAGAAGATCAGGTAATATACTGCTGAAAATAGTGTAGGGTGGCCGTGCTGTCTTGCAGAAGTCATCCCATTCTGCCTTGGTTATTGGAGAAGCAGTCATCCTAGTGAAAGAACAATTATTGTGGTTCATCTTGCATATCTTCAGATAAACTTCTGAACTTTGAAATCTATTATTTCTATCAGTGAAGAAACTAATTCCCTTAAAGCAAGATGAAATGGGCATACTTCATTTCTGAATAAAGCTGAAGTATGCAGCTCAAAGAACATTCTTGTTCATGTCTCATTTTTATCAGCAAATCTTGAAACAAAGGGGAGAAAAGCCTGGTATTTAAAGTGTGGCACTTCTCCAAATCTAAGTAATTTTTTTTGTTGTTGGTTTAAGGTTGTTTTTTTTTTAAATACTGTACGTGTTGTGACAGCTTGGGATGCTGCTGACCTTCTCTCAAACTTGAATTCAGTTGCCTTAAAGTTATGAGCTTCCTTGTCTTCTGGTTACTGTTTTGTGTCTCAGTTCTTGTCTCCTTTCATTCAAGGAGTTGTTTTCCCCTCTGTGTCTGTATTCTTGTAACTGTCCGGAGGGAGAATGGCAGCAGGTAAGGGAGGGGGGACCAGCCAGTGTGTGCCGTGAGCTCGCCCCGCTCTTGGTTCCGCTGTCCCCGGGCCGCCCCGCCTGGGCGCCGCGAGAGGGAGCTCTTGCGTGGGAAATCGCTGCACTCCCACCCCTACGCGCCCGGGACGCGACCCTACTTCAAAGTTCTCTTGAAACAACCCCCAAAAAAAAAACACAAACAAAAACCCCCCCCGAACTTCACTTTGTCAAACTAAACAGTTTTCATGAAAATTAATCATCTGAAATTGTCTGTCAGTTATGACAAATATCAGGATGTTGAATTGTTTCCATAGTAACATAGTAACTAGGGACACAATCTACTAAACTGACAGTAAATTAAATTGTGAATAATTTTGGTAATTATAGTGAGTTTACCGGGGCTTCTGTGAATTCAATACAGTGTCAGTTTGAGCAAAATCTGCTCCATATGGCCTGGTCGGACAACTCTGGCAGTTGGTTATATATTGTCCTATGTAAGAAACATATTTGAATACGACCCAATGCTTTCACTTTGAAATTGTTAAAAGAAATAAGTGAGAAGAATAAGGTCATGCTTTCAAAAAAAAAGGAAAATAATACAATTTGAAACCTACAGGTAACATCAGAAAAGAAGGGGGGTGGGAAAAATTCTATCTGGCAGACAAATTGAAATCAGAGGCTGACTTCTATTTGCTATACGTCTTGCAGTAAAAGGAAAGTTTATGTAAGTGCTGTGGCATGGAGAGTGGCGGCCAAAACTACTTCTCCATTTCTTTTAATGCCAAGTGTAACCATCCCTCCCGAGTATCTCATGAACATAGCTCGGGCATGTAACACCCTATGTTGTCTTTTAATCGAGAACACAGCTTTGTCTGAGGGATTTTTTTTTTCACTTCCTGATCCATCACCACGGAAACAGGAGTAAAAATTCACTCCTTTAGGAAGTGTAGAAATTATCTCCTAGGGAACAAGAAATAACTTTATGAAGAGGCCTGTATCTCCTAGCCCTCTTTTATGTTACTTAAATAATTTTTATATGTAATAGTTAATCAGAAAATAATTTTGAACTTGAACACCTGAAATAAAACTTTCTCTTTTCCTACTGATATCATTGGTAAGAGTTGATGAAGACAACCTATTCCATTTTGCAGTTCTATAAACTGTGAATAAATATATTGTAGAGCCTTCAATTTAACTCAAAATGGAACTAAGGAATTAAATGGAAGATAGAGGAAGACTTTGCCTGGTATCCAAGAAACACACATTTGGCAATAATCCTGGGGCTTCTGATTACTAGCTGAAAGGAAAAACTTAATTATTTAAAGAATAGAATAGACAGAAACTTTTTCTGTAGTATTGTTAATTTAGGAATGTATTCTGTCCTTTAACAGAGATAAAGCACTCTGCTGTCAAACCACGGGATGGGGAAAAACAGAAGTTATAGAGTGAAAAGTATGAGGACAAAAGAGGGTGATGCAGATTTTTAAATCCTGTTATTGTGTGTGTGCATTAAAAAAAAAAAAAAAAAAAACCAAACCAAAACCAAACAAAGTTACAATTTAAGTAATATTTTAAAATACCTTTTAGAAACCATATGGCTTTTTTCTGGCTGTTAATATCAGCAGATGCTTAAGGTGGCATCCTGAGTGTGTTATGTTCATATAGTTCACTAAGAAATGTGACCTTTTTTATTCTGGTGTTATATGTGATATGCTGTGAAAATTTTTATTTGTAGGCAAGCATGTTAGCATCACCTCAGTAGGTATAATGTCAAGGAAGTTCAGGTGTTGTGGACAGACTTTTAAAATCCTTTTAAAAGAGTCAGCTTTACTCTTTAATCTTTCATAACCTATATAAAAACACAGCAAAGATTTGTGGGCAGATCTGCTCTTTATTTTGATATTCCAGGCAACTTGACTTTGTGAGATGATTTAGATTCTGTACAGGAAAAGCACAGAACTAGTGTAGTATGTTTGCAGACTGGCTTTCTAACTACATTCACTGAACAGTGAAGAAGAGCTTTTCTGACCTGCGTATGGGAACACAGTATGTGCGTTGCTAAGTGTTTGTTACCTTATTAAGCTTTGAAATAGTTTGGCTTTTTATACAGGGGGAAAAAAAAAAGTACCTGAAAGTTTGGGGGTTTTAATTCATTCAGTTCTATTAGCTAAAACCAGAAACAATCACAATTAATCAAAAGAGCTGATTTTGCTCAGTCAATAAAATTACAGTACATGGATTTGGCGCACTGACAATTAAGTGAGCAGCTGGCTTACATTGAGGGTATTGATAATATCAGAAATAAGATGCCCTGGTGGAGGTAACATCTCATAACAATAAATATGCTGTTTCCAGATGGAGAAGTGAGTAATGAGCCCAGTTGCCCTCCAGCGTTGCTCCAGCTCACAAACATTCTACCTTCAGCATTGCCTTTTCCTGTCAAGTTTAGGAACCTCTGGGCAATAACAGCTCAGTGCTCCTGACAGGAAGCATCTCAGCTAATGATGTATGACAAAGGGGTATATGCTTGCACTGCCATAACCTGTAGGAGAAGGAGAGTTCATTGCCAGTTCTGAGCTGACAGAGAGGGCAAAGAGCCTAGCTACAGCACAGCATCAAGATGAGCTAAATCAAATAATAGTTTCCTCCTACTGCTGGCAAAAGCTGTATTAAAAGAAGGGTGATATGAGTAGAGGAGATTAACAGAGGAGGGAGTCATCCGTTACAAAAAGGATTTATTAATGCTTCAGAAAGAAAATGGGCTATGTTAGTCCTGAGAAACAAGGTATAAAATAGAAATAACTATGTAAATATGAAAAAGGATTCAAAGTTGGAGCATGCTTAGACCGTGCCTGTATATACCTTCCTCCCCACCCCTCCCAAGCGTGGCCAACAATGCCTTTTTTTTTTTGTTCTGTATCTCTGCTGAACAGAGATGAAATTACTCAGCTGAACTGAATATTGAGTAACTAGGCTGGATCTCACTTATGAGGTACACTGTATAAGAATCTCTGCCTCTGGAACTAATGTATTTACCATCTTCTACTTTGAACAGTTAGCTATGTGGGTTGTAGAGTACTTTACAAGCAAAAGATCTAGGGATTTCTAAATTTTGAGTAAACACCTTTCTTATAGGGTTGTGGTGTCCTAAAGAGATGAGAAATCAGAGCAGTCTCCTTTCTTTTCTAAATTAGGATTTTAAACCTAGTGTCTGCTGCTATCCCAAACAGTTACAGTGAGTTCCTCAGAACAGGGCACAGATATCAATCACTTCTAAGCAAGTAGTAAACGACTTATTTTTCAGAACAGTAGTGAAGTGATTTTACAATAGTTATTGAGGTAGCTTAAGATTTCTTGTGCAGCCAGCTTCACTTCATTCTCCACTCTGGCCAAATATCACCTTGGATGGTAACAGCAAGATTTAAGTAAGGGTTTTGGGGATTGTTTTGGGGTTTTTTTTTTTTGGTCTTACTATACTCCCAATTTTCCTTCCAGTAAAAATAGATCTAACAATTTGAGTGTTCTAAACTATACGCTGCTGATAATTTTATGTTAACACTGTTCAGATTAAAATTTTGCTGGAGGTAATAATGGGGAGGGGAGGACTGATCATTTTTACATTAAGTATGAGAAGGATTTGGCAGCTAACGCAAAAATTGAATGCAAAAATTGGTACTTAGGCATCTTATTACTTATCGGTGAAGTCTTAAAATATTAAAATAAAATGAGTAATTTTTCCTGTTTTGTGCATGAGTAGGGTGAGGCAAGGAAGCCATCTTAAGACTCTTTGTGAAGATCATACAGAAAGCCTTTGTAAGAAAAAGGAACTTAGCGAATAATTCCTGTTTCTAGTCCTGCTACTCTGAGCACTTGCCTATGCTATCTCTTCGTCCTAGCTCTTGAGAGCTTATACACATACATTGAAGTGTGCCCGCTTGGCTGCTTCAAGGAAAATGAGTAGATTTTATATATATATATATATATACACACACATATACACACATATATATATGTATACACACTCTTTAGAAAACACACACGGACCAGAATTGACCTGGTGCTTCCAACAGGTTCTGAATGAACCAACCATATAATGAAAATATCGGCTAGAACTCTTTTGCCAGTTATTCTCAGTCTTGGGGTTGTGATGGGTATGAATGGGATTGTAAACCCAAAAAGAATTTGTACTAAAATTTTGGGGCAAGTAGTGTATCTGTAACTGCAAAATCAAGGGTTTTTAACTTGGATCAAAATCCAAAAAGAGTGCTGCCTTCTTTTATGGCGTTATGTAGCTGCAGGAATCAAGGGGTGGGTGGAGTGATGGTTTCGTTTCCCTGGGAAATGGTGAACAGCAGAACCAGGTGTATGGCAGTGCAAGAGACAGCCCTGGCCACTAATTCCTCCTTCCCCGCTTTGTCCCTTATTGCTACACTTGCAGCACTGAATTTTGCCTGAATTGGTGAAAAACCTTGAGTCAGTTCGGTGCATACTTATGTTAGCAGTCAAAAGTCAATGCAGGAATCTGTTAGATACCTTGCACAAATTGTCAGTCAAACTAGATATCCATCAAAATAAAATGAGGACAGAAGAATTCACAATGTGCCAGGTATCTTGCATCATATAATTTAACGTTAAATAAATGTACACATTGATGCACATCAGCTTGCTTTAAAATGCACTGAAATGAGTTTAAAAACAAACCAACCCTCTGAAATAAGAGGAACAGTACACATATGAATTCAAATGTCCTCAAAATTTTAAGTAAAAAATCAAAATCTGTAGAGCTACTAGTGTTGCATGTTAAAACCAGCAAACAAACCACTTATGATCTGTATACATCCCAGAAATTAGCTTTAGATTATATTAAGTTATTATCTATAGAAGTTCATTGTGGCAAAAAGGACCTGCATTTTCAAGAGAGATTTAAATATAGTGCCAGATTGGTGTAGCGTCTCTCCTTCTGCTGGAAATACTTTTGCATGTGTTGCTTGTCTAGTTTATTAGTGGACTCTAAATTCTGTGCAGAACACTAAGCTTTTATTTCAATGCTAAAACATAAATCAATCCTGATAGTTTTTTAAACATCAAATTTTTAAAAGCTCAATGTGTTTAATGAGAAGGAGTGATGTTCTACAGATCAGATGCTACTTCAAGTGTGGTACAAGAAACTTGCTTCGTAAATATCAGAGTTACGTTGGAAAACTGCACAAATATAACAATCTAAATTTCTTCTCCTTCGCGTATACCCAAACTTTAATTTTATATAATCCAAACCCCAACTAATGTCAACTCAGTGACAAGTTTGTCAGAAGTCTTATGGTTGTTTCTGGCATCCAAAGACCCTAGTGGCTTGGTGTCTTTGGAAGGGGAGTTGGGAGTAAGATTGTTCTAGAATATTTTTTTCTTCTTTTTCTTTTTTCTGCTTACAACAAAGAAATAAGTATATGACCTGGGATGGTATTTAGAACTTATTTATGTAGAAAAGTTGGATTTCATATAAAAATAACTGTAATTGTGTACCTGTTTTGCATCTATTATACTGACTCCTCTTAACTGAACTAATAGCCATCCTATTCATTTTTAGTTTAGTGAGGAGGTGAAGACTATAGAGATTATGATGATATTTACTTTTTTCCTGAGTGCCATATTTTCTTTTAAATACTATGCAATAACCTTTCTTTCACTGTAGTTTGCTTTGTATGTTAAGGCAAAATTGATCCCTGAACAGGAAGTTGACACAAGAGTTATGTGCCTCTTAAATTCTATGTAAACTCCACCTGGTGCATGGGATTTATACTGATATTTTGCGAAGTGTTGAACTTCACCTTTAAGACCTGTTTAAGGCATTCTTAACTTGGTATCGGTAGGCCACTTGTGGGGAGAGACACTGCTTAATAAAAGTTGAATCAAGCTTCAAAATTTTTCATGCTGAATTTCTTGAAATTTTGAATAGCACTTGTAAACAGTAAACCCTATTTTCTCATTGTTGCAAGACTTTATTGTCAACATTTGCTCCCTCATACTTACCTACTCAAAGGGAAAAAGAAGGTATGAACTTTATACCCAAGGCTATTAACATACTAGATCAGACTAGTATTTAGTCTGTCCCTATGTCCTCTTTGATGTGATGCCTACAAATGAAGAAACTACTGAAGAATGTATATCCTTAAAGGCTGAGTTCAAATATATAAAATTTGGGGATTTAATTAAAATTTGAAATTGAAGCTTTTATATACTTTGCAATCCACTTATGTTGATTAATATTTTAACTTGGACTCTTATCTGTGCTGTCAGTCAGACACGCTTGATGTGCTTTACTGTTAGTATTAATAAGTGAGTTTCACGGTCATATGTTCTTATGAATATAGGCCAATTCTTAAACTGTTTAAGGAGCTTCTCAGTTTTCATGTGTGCTTCTACAGTGATGAAACAGGACAACTTTTTCTGCTGTTGCACTTGCTTTTATTTATTGGAGTGGGAGTCTTTGGTTTCATCTTTGTGTTAGTTCTTGTAACCGAGTCCAGAATTTAGTCCAAAGCTGTATTAGTATTAATTCCAGATAAAAATGGTCTGTTTCACAGTTGTGTTTTAGTTCACTTAAAGACTCCAAGTTTCACAATAATATCTATTATTTTATTGTACGGTCATTATTCAGTGCAGGAAATAAATTTTGTATTATCCTTTAAAAAGCTAGCACAATAAATCACTACAGTACAGAAATTGTCTGTCTTGGATTCTTCAAAAATGCGCAAGAATTTCTTACCAATTTAATTCTTCTGCAATCATGAACCAATATAGACACTGGAATAGAGGAGCACGTTTCTTTCATCCTCCCTCTAAGCCCCAGGAAACGCCAAAGTAAACTGGTAGCTAAAATGGAATGTAGAGCACTGAGAATTGGGGAAGAGTAGAGAGGTAGAGTACACATAGTGGTTTTGCAGGCAAGAAATTTAATTAGGACTGGGTTTCAGAAGTTTAGACCTGTGCCTGTACCTAGGTACACTTACATGTCTCATGTGTCAATGTAAAAAGAAAATTGCCTTTAATAGATTTCATAAAAGCTAAAACAGCAGTGATGATTACCACTTTGGTAAATTTGGACAAATGCATGAGTATTTACAAAAATAATTATTTGAAAAAAAAAACAAACCTGAATTCGTGGTTCTGACGATGCTTGTAAAACAGCTTATGTAAGGCTGTTACTATCTGATCTGACATTGTCTAAATTACAAACAGTCTTGCAGTCTTCCTTGCTCAACATTTGTTTCAGGGTGACCTCATTACTACTTTTCTGACCTTTGTCTATGGCTTGGTTCTGAGATAATGTCCTGGCAGGCTTGGTGGCTAATACATCTTTCTGATTTAACAGGATTTGCTTGGTGTTCCAAGCTTTTTTGATTTTTCTCTGAGCTATCCCAGTGGCACATGGATGCCAACACAGCACAATTTCAGTTGTGTACCAAGATATCCTAAACATTCTTCTTACTTCTGCCAATTTACTGTGGAGAAAAAAATATTTGCCCAATTTGCATTACTCGGATATTAGGCTCAGTTTGTGAAATCAGCAGCCTTGGTCTCTTAGAGTTCCAGGTCAAGAATAAAACAGATAATGCAATCAGAACTGAAGTGCGTGGACAGAATTTGAAGATGAAACTTGTATAGCATCCGTCAGCAATCTGCCTGCTTTGAAATTGTCACTGCATTCATTAGTGCTGAAAGTATCCTGCTGGTCTGATAGATGAATAACTGAAGTAAAAATTATGATAAAGGAACAATCATCCCCTCTAACTTTCCATGAAAAACTAGCACAGAAAGTGCATCAGTGGTTTGCATCTCTGTCCTTTTAAGACTGTATGACATCATAGAACAAGAGTTGCTTTTCTAAGAAAACCAATGTTTGTGATTATAGGAATAGCTTCAGACTATAAATCACATATATTCAGGAATTGATTAATGGTTTATAAATCTCTGTTATCTTCACAACTTTATATGCTAAAAGGCAATTCTTATTTATATAAATAGTAGTGGTTTAGAATTCAAACTTCTTGAGGTGACTGCTTCAGGGGAACAGCAAGATCCAATTATGTAGTAGAGGCCTTTCACTTTAGCAGAGGTTAAAAAAAATAAAAATATTGTACTGAAAACTGCTCATAGGATTGCATCATCTGAGTCTGAGATCTATAGATAAATGTTACAATTACCACCTAGTATGTTTATTTTCTGTCTGTTCCAAATTTGAATATATATCCTATAGGAGCAAAACAGTTGACCCAAAAACCTGTGATGCATTATTCTCTATGTCACTCTCCGTTGCTGCACTGGGCTGCTGGGTTATCTGGGAAAGATAGGACAGAAAGGTCTGTTGTGAGCTTAGTTTGCAGTCCTGTCTCTTCTCACTGTGTAATTTTGAGTAGCTTTCTGCAGCTGAGTTGCACAGATAATGACTGTTCGTATCGTTCTGCCCTCATGTGGACTTTGATAACTGTCATATTCTTCTCCAGTGTGCTTCAAATCTTTAAAATGTATTTTTCCAGCATTCTAGACCTCCTTTAACTTGAACGAGGCAGGGAAGGAGGGGGTACGACTATTGCTGATAAGCTATTTACTGTCATATTCTTTGTTAGTTCAAGTTCCTTTTTCTTGTCTCTGTGTTGTTTGTAGCTTATCTCTAAATAATGCTGAATCAAGAAAAAGAAAGCAGAGACAAATAGCAATAGGACTGGTTTTATTCTCTTTTGCTTTAAAACACCGCTTACATTTTGGGATTGCTAGTGCTTAGGGTACATTGTTTCACAGTGCTCAACTTAACAGATGTGAGATATGGTGCTTTGCCAAAACAAAGACTGTAATACTCAACTGTCAACTCTAAAGCCTATGTTTGAAGGTTGGATAAAGTAGCAGTGAGACCGTTTTGTTTTGTCGGGGTTGTCTGGTGGTAAAATTTTCAAAGTAGTAGGGATAGGGAATGTTATATTCTAACTATATATCAGAGCAGTATTGGTAAAAATTGTTAGAAATGGCTCATAGTAGTCCATATTTTGTTTTTATTTAATACAATATAATTTACAGACATTCTTTTTACAGGGGAAAAAAAAGTAGAATCATGCCTAGTACCCAGTTCTATTGGAAGAAAGAATTCAGAGAGGTGAAGGGGAGGCAGATGGTGCCTGTTTTTAATTTCACTGAGCTATTCATGTAGTTTTAGTAAGTAGTACCTAAAGAAAAGAGCAGGAGACCCCACAACGTTTACAAATAGATTTTTACTTTCTGTGCAATTGGTAGTAACTATTTTGTTATATTGCATGGGACGTGCATGGGAATGTTATATTAGAATTATAAACCCCAGAAGGAAGTAGCAAAATCCTACGACAAAAACAGTCATATGAGCAAAGCATTACTCTGATACCTCTCAAAAAGATAGTGGGCATGTGACCTCTTGCTTAGAGGTGCGGATAAGAGTAGAATAGGGTAATGTGGGCCCAAAATGCCTACTGACAAGAGAAGAACGCCTTGTTGCGTGCTGTTCTTCCTCCTGTTCTGTGTAGAAGACCCCTCCTGCTAGGTTTTCCAGAAGCTGACAGATATGGGTGAAAAGGTTTTTTGTTTTGTTTTTGTAATATGCTTTTGCCTAAAGGAGCCACATTATTCCATGATCCTGTGGAAAGAAAGCAGGTTCTTACAGGAAGCACATTTTCCTTATGGAGGTGGAAGCATTTTACAGAATTACTGTGTAGAGTCTCTCACTTTTAAGGATGAGACACTGGGAGAGTGAAGAACCTCTAAGACAGAAAAAAACCCAACCATAAAATCACCTGTCAGGATCTCTGTGTAGAGTTTGGCACTTGTAGGTATACCAGATGAATACAGCCTCTGTGTTAGGCAGCCATCTGCTTTGCCCATGCTTAGAGCTTTCTGTGCTCTTTGGTTTCTATAACATGGAGTTATTGTATAAGCACTTGAAAATAGGTGTTTCATTTATTATAAAAACTATATTTGTTTTTACACAGTTGTTACTTATGTGATAAGATTCATCAAAGACTGCTTATACAAGTAACTGCTCAGCTGAGTAAGTCATAATATATCCCTTATCTCTTGTCAAACAGTTGGTATCTTCAATTAAAAACTGTTACAGAAACTAAATTACCATAATTAATTGAGTCATTAATTATTACACTGTCTGGTATTTGAATGTCACTAGCAATAAATGTAGAAGGGCTTGAGAATTATTAAGGGATTATTTATACTAGATTTGATATGCTTCTTAGATTGCTCTTAAAAAATCCCCAAATGTTTCCAATACTAAAACATTTAAAAATCTATTATATATTTAGTTTGTTCATCTATCCTTTTGATATTTGCTTTTAAAAAAATCTGTTGTTGAGTCATGTTTTGAAAGGAGAGGGATCATCTATGGAGTTTTGAATTTCTGTTTTAGTCCTCTCTTTCCCTGTGAGAGCAAAAATGTGTGCGTAGCCTTTTGAGCCTATTGTGGCTCAGGATAAGCAACCATGGAAGTTGCAGCCTTTCATCTTCTTTTTTTTAATCTACTTTCATAGCCACAGGTATAAATGAAATCTTTGTTTCCATTTTCTCTAATTTTCTGCTAAGTTTCCATCAAAGCAGGCTCTGCTTGGAGGCTTTAAATTATCCATTACTGTGATGCTTTTTTCTTGAAGTGTTATGGGCTTTGTTTCATCAGGGAATGGACTGTATGTTTTGTTCAATATTGTAACCTGTAAATTACCATCTTGCTCGAACTGCTTCTTTTACCTTCTACCTAGAAGATGACTGGTCACTAGATAGAGACAATCACTTTTTGCCTCATAATGTTGCAGTTTCAAACCAGTGGTACCCAAAAGCAGCCTTGTGTTTCAGGCTTTTTCTAGGCAGCTTGCCATACACCTGCTGAACATAGCATGTAGCTGGTAACAACATGCGCAGTCCTGTCCTGAGTGCTGCCTTAGAAGGACCCTCCTGTGTGGAAGCATTGGCACATGGCTGTCCTGTTATAGTTTGTATGAAGTAGTCATAATGAAATATTTCACTCCAAAGTAAACAGTTTGTAGCCATTACTCTCATCTATAGTCAGTATTAGGTATGGGAGGAGAGAAGGGAACAAGGTTTGTATGGGAAAGATCCTAATTAAAATTTTGTACTGAGTTTCATATGTAGTAAGTGTTACATACATATAGTAACCACCCAAATTTGCCCAGTGTTCCCATGTATTAGTTACTTTGACCAGAGACAAGCTGAATCTGAGCATAAGTTAAAAAGAAAATAAAAATGAAGCTGAATAGAGCTAAGCCAGCAAGGGAGATACTTCAATTTAATATCAAGTATAGTAACTAATCCTTGCTGCCATTCTCTGTGACCATTCCAACCTTTATGGAATTGTATTGATTTAAATTGAATCAAAATTCAAAGTTACTACAAAGCTGGCTTTTTGATGATGCTATGTAGAAGATGAGTTTGTTCTTTTCCCCACCCTTCTCTGTTTTTTGGTTGTGTGGTTTTCTTGTTTTGTTGGAGGGGTTTTTTGCTTCTGAAAGACAAAGGAAACGCAATTCACTTAGCTTTATTAGCCACCTCTGCTCCAGAATGGATTTTTGTCATTCCTGTTACCCTCCTTTCTGTGTCAAAACAGTTTAATCTATCTTGTGACTACTTTTTTTCTTTGGTATTTCTAGTGTCATCCCCATTAGAAGTGGGAGGAACTGTGCCCAAAACCAGATTACATGAGCATACTCTTGGCCAGGAAATGGCAGTTTAAACAGTAATTTGTTTACAAGTGTTTACTTTAGAAGAACATGACCTGAATAATGAACATCACCTGTTCATATGCTGCCAAAAAAGCTACTGTCAGCATAATCTCTATAGCAATTAAAATGCTAGTGTTCTTATTGCAGACAATTTGAAAAGATCTATCACAAATGTACTAGGTGTGTTTGCGATTTTGTGTGGATAGTTACTTTTAAATTTTTTTTTAATCTAAATGTAGTTTACTTACTAAATACATCTTAATTTCTCATATTTCAAGATGTGGGTAAAAGACAAAGTAGAGAGAACTTAGAAAAGATCTGATACCTATGTAGTCAGGATCCTGCTAATGTCTTCAGATAACTCAACATTTCTGCAAAAAGTTATATTTACCACCTTGCTGTTTTGGTTTTTCACTTTGGTCAGTTTTAAATATAATTTTAAAGAGATCTTGTATTAATTACTTTCCCTGCTGACCTATCTTTTGTTTCTTTAAATTGTAAATTTTCTACCTGTGATCCAGACTTGTTAAAAGCATCATGCCTTGCAGCATGAAAGATGCGTTGTGGTCGGGTTTTTTTCATCTCTTTGTCATTTATATACCACAAAACAATTATACTTATTTTGCAGCATAAATGAGAGTAGTGGTTGCACTTTGCCCAGAGGCAGCAGAAAGTAGTCACATGTATCGAGTGGAAGATGGTTAGCTATTTGGTGATGGTGTGGTTGTTTTTTTTTTTTCTTCCCTTCCCTCTAGTCTAAATAGAGCAGTTATTTGTAAGTGTTTTTTTAATGCTCCTCTTTCTTTGTTGTTGTTTTTTTCTGTGCTGGAAAAGTAGCTCTGGCATCTTGCCACAATCTTGTTTTGGAGGAAAATACAACGAGGAAAAATGCAGTTTCTTTTAAGTGATGTGCATGCTGTCTTTTTTCAGGAGCACATTACAGACTAAAGTTGAAAAGCCTAAGGAGAATTTTTTGTGTCTGCTGTAACACTTTGAGGTAAAACTGAATCTTACAGAAAGCTAGTATTGTCACACCATTGGTAATATTCAGGACTGACAGTTAATATTTTATTACTGCATCCATTAAATTAATAGACAAATTTGATCACTTGATCTCAAATGACTAAAACAAGAAAACACAGTGAACAATTGCAGAATTGGGAAGAAAATCCATGACTCCTGACAGAAAAGTTAATAGAATCATAAATGTGTTGGGTTGGAAGGGACCTCTAAAGGTCATCTAGTCCAACCCCCCTGCAGTAAGCAGGGACCTCTTCAACTAGATCAGATTGCTCAGAGCCTCATCAATGTCTGCAGGGATGGGGCCTCCACCACCTCTCTGGGCAACATGTTGCAGTGTCTCACCACCCTCATTGTCAAGAACTTCATCCTAATGTCTAATCTAAACCTGCCCTGCTCTAGTTCAAAACCATTGCCCCTCGTCCTATCGCTACCTGCCCTTGCAAACAGTCCCTCCCCAGGTTTCCTGGAGGCCCCCTTCAGGTACTGGAAGGCCGCTATAAGGTTTCCCTGGAGCCTTTTCTTCTCCAGGCTGAACAACCCCAACTCTCTCAGCCTGTCTTCACAGGAGAGGTGCTCCAGTCCTCTGGTCATCTTCGTGGCCCTCCACTGGACCCGCTCCAGCAGGTCCATGTCCTTCTTGTGCTGAGGGCTCCAGAGCTGGACACAGTACTCCAGGTGGGGTCTCAGGAGAGCAGAGTAGAGGGGGAGAATCAACTCTTTTGAACTGCTGGCCATACTTCTTTTGGTGCAGCCCAGGATGGGATTGGCCTTCTGGGCTGCAAGTGTGCATTGTTGGCTCATGTCCAGCTTTTCATCCACCAGGACCCCCAAGTCCTTTTCCGCAGGGCTGCTCTCTATCACATCGTCCCCCAGCCTGTATCGATAACGAGGGTTGTCCCGACCCAAGTGCAGGACCTTGCACTTGGCCTTGCTGAACTTCATAAGGTTTGCTCGGGCCCACCTCTCTAGCTCGTCCAGGTCCCTCTGGATGACATCCCATGCCTCTGGCCTGTCAACTGCACCACTCAGCTTAGTTTCGTCAGCAAGTTTGCTGAGGGTGCACTTGATCCCACTGTCTATGTCATTGATGAAGATGTTGAACGGCACCGGTCCCAGTATGGATCCCTGAGGGACACCACTTGTCACCCCTCTCCATCTGGACATGGAGCCATTGACCACCACCCTCTGGATGTGACCATCCAGCCAGTTCCTTATCCACCGAACAGTCCACCCATCAAATCCATATCTCTCCAACTTAGAGAGAAGGATGTTGTGGGGGACCGTGTCAAAGGCCTTGCAGAAGTC
Source organism: Dromas ardeola (assembly GCA_013398915.1). NCBI lineage: Eukaryota > Metazoa > Chordata > Aves > Charadriiformes > Dromadidae > Dromas > Dromas ardeola. Next base: position 307,857 of record VYZM01015058.1, read on the forward strand.
CAGATAGATGATATCCATAGCTCTTCCCTTGTCCACTGATGCAGTCACTCCATTGTAGAAAGCCGCTAGGTTGATCGGGCAGGACTTGCCCCTGGTGAAGCAATGCTGGCTGTCTCGAATCACCTCCCTGTCCTCCATGTGCCTTAGCACAGCTTCTAGGAGGATCTGTTCCATGATCTTCCCAGGCACAGAGGTGAGGCTGACAGGTCAGTAGTTCCCGGGGTCCTCCTTTCAACCCTTTTTAAAAATGGGTGCGATGTGTCCCTTTTTCCAGTCACCAGGGACTTCACCTGACTACTGTGACTTTTCAAATATCATGGAGAGTGGCTTGGCAACTACATCAGCCAATTCTCCTGGGACTCTGGGGTACATCTCATCAGGTCCTATGGATTTGTGTATGTTCAGGTTCTTCAGGTGGTCACGAACCTTGTCTACACTTACAGTGGAAGGGACTTTGTCCCGCAGGTCCCCGTCTTGCGGTCCTTTTGAATCTTGACTACATCAGTATCCCTTTCCAACCAGTATTATTTTGTGATTTGATTGTAGTACAGTTGTGGGCTTAAAATTACAGTCTGCAACTGCAGACAAAAATCATCTTGAAATTGTTGAAATAGTTGATGTAGGAAGGCACGTACATAAATGCACCTTTAATCATGACCCTTACTAATTAATTTCTGAGTATGCTAATGTAATGGGTACAGGAATTACGTACTTGACTGATGAGACTCTTCTTCCACGTTAATACTATGGCTTAGTACCAGTTCTTACTAGAACATCACATCGCTGCAAGTAAGTTTTTCCTGTCTGTTCTTTGCTTATTTATTTGGCCCTCAGTGTGCTTTAGCTGACATTAATGGAGGAACATAAGGCTTTAATTTCTATGCTTATCAGGATGTAAAGAGAGTTCTGCTCTTACTTTGACCGCTGTAAGTTGTGGCAAGTCAAATGAAGTAAGTGAGCTATGTGACTTCTGTAAATGAAGTAAGAAGTATTTATCTTGTCACTCCACTCAGTCTTGTTAGTAGAATGAGAAATTTAGATACAGTAAACAACACTTCCACAGTCAGAGATGGGGAAAATGATTAATGTAATTGTAAAGGGGGCACAGCATGCCCTTTTTCTTGATTAATTTCTGCCTTGGGCCCCTGACTTAAAAGCCTGAAATATGCATTGATGTAGCAATTGACTACTGTCTAGTGACAGAATTTTCTAGAAGCCTCTGTTTTGGTAGCAGTGTAATTGAGGCATCATTCCTTCTTCCAGAGTAAGTCAGAATTTAGAGGAATATATTTTTATTTTTTTAATGTTCTCTTTCCCTCTGTATGAGCTGTTTATCTAGCTTAAAGGATTTATTAAGAAGCCTTTTCACTTGTTTGTGTTCGGGGGGGAGGGGGGCCGGGAGAGGGGGAAGGTTATTTCTTTGATGTTCTCAAGTCTTCCCACATAACTGGATTAAACCCTGAATCCATGTTAAGCAAAAGCTGTGACAGTAATGTTCCCTAATTTGTTTCCCTAAAGATTGATTTGATGGGATATTCAAGCTGACCTCTCTCTTCAATTGTTTGAACATCTTTAATTTCTAGATATCCATACATTATTAATCTTTAATGCTGATAGTAAGCTTCTAATAAAACAGGAAATACTTAACTCCTTTGTTAAATTTTCCACAACATCCTTCTTTCTCTACTGTATACATTTTTTTTTTAAACTTAGGTTGTCCAAGATGAAAATATCCATTTTTTAAATAGTATGTGTAGGTTCCTACAGGGTTGATGGATAACTGTTTAGCAGATTGTTTCCCCTACTTGCTATACATATTAATGGGTTAGTATTTGAATATAGTATTAGTTAGTGTTGTTTATTTGAGTTTGAAAATAAGCTGTTATCTGCATGAAGATAGAGGAGAGCAGTAGTCTGAGCTTTTGGTCAGGTGGAGTGAAGGACAAGGATAGAAAGTAGTTTCATAATCAACAGCTTTACTGGATGTTAATACTGTAGGAAAAAGCAGAACTGGCAGGATTTGGCAGTATACTCAATATGAAGTTTTTTTGGTTTTTTGTTTTTTTTTTGTTTGACTTAACACTGACATGAAACTAATGAAAATGTAACGTTTATTTAGACATGCTGTATATAGACGTTACTGTACACAGGGCCCATTTGATGAGGAAATAGGTTTAGCTAGCTTTTGAAATATTTGTTGATGTAGCAGTATAACGAGGACAACATTCTCGAATAACCATATTTGTCTGTGCTTAAGAGGTTTTTTGCACTAGACACAAAGAATTTGATGTTTGATCTATTTTATGCACAATCAGGATCATGAATGATATCAATATCTCTGCAGCCTACTGTTACAGTGCAAAACCTTCAGTGATGTCAGTATAGGAAAATTAGATCATTAGATGGGTGATAAATTTCACTTGTAATAAACGAGACAAATCTTGCAGTAGAAGAGTGCAGTGTTTCAATAATGCTGTAGTGTTTTAAGCTCTAGAAAAGTAAACCTATTATTTCCGATTTTAGCTTTATATGGGAGCTAGAGAGACATGTGAGTTATGCCTTGGGTTATAGATACAATTGAATTTTTCACCCTTTTTTAGACTGTTGTGTAGTATCTCTTCTGATACTTTTGTAACTTAAGCTTTCTTTTTTATATACTTTCCTGTCTAGCTTTTCCCTTTCTGAAAGGGTTTATGACAAAGATTTTTCTTTCCGAATCCTTTTAAAAAATAGTAAAAATAAGCACTAGATCAGATGTGGCATTTTGCTTATACAGCTTGGCTTCTGGGAACAGAGAGAACATGGTTTGATTTAATTTGCTAAATTGTCTTTCAATTCTTCGATTCCAGGCATTAGCCATTAATATTCATACGAAGTCCTTAAATAGAAAAACAAATCAATAAGCACATCTGACCTGAATAACAGGGTTTTGCTGTTAATCAATAGGATCAGTAACATAATATATTACCCTTCAAAATAGCACTCTAGATGTTTGGATCTGTCTCAAAAATCTTTCAACTTGAGTGTGGATTAGGGTTGAAAAGTATTTCAGTATGTTCAATGAAGCTAATGTCTATTGTTCATAGGGGATCTAGATCTAGTTCCTTAAGAGATTGTATGATTTTGTGTTTGATAGTCTTCAATAAAACAGGGCTGATATATCCCACTTTATAATCAGACATCCTAAGGTGTAGAGCTATACTGGACAACATAGTTAACGTTCCATGCTGGGGAAAAAGAAATAAATATTGGAAAGTGGAGGAAAAAGGAGAAAGTAACCGTATTTTTGTTTTATTTTTCCTTCTTGGAAAGATTGGATATCCCGAGGGCTACACAGAGAAGATTGACTTGTAACTGTGCAAACCCCAAAAGATTTGCAGAAAATCCTGCTTCCAAAACCATGGATGCCGAGGCAGTTTTATTGTCTTTCATTGTCTCCCCTTCTGTGATGCTGTAGCTGACTGGGCAGGCCCTTGATTTCTGGTTGCTTATCTGCTGAATCTGGTGGGCTTTATATTAAACCCTAAAATTTGACTCCTGTTTGAGAAGGAATCAAAGCTATATATTTTTATTTTCCCCTGGATATATCATATTGGGTATTTCTGTTAAGGTAGGACTGGGGCCCACAAGCAAGATTGCCATTGATTTAAGATACTCTTCCATCATTACTGAAAGGGCTTCTGTGATGAAAGAAGAGAAGGTAGCCTCATCGTTAGGCAAGCAGAAGACTAATTATTACATTTTCAAATCGAAGGCAGGCAAGCCTTGAGATAGGCTTGGCTTACTGCCAGTTCATTCAGTCACTGCAAACTGCTCTTTGTAACTCAACAGGGAAACCGAACAATCTGCATTTTCTTGAAAATTTGCATAAATAATTTTTTCATTATACTGTAAATTTGAAGTAACTGTTCCTTATCTTTCATTTTTTTGGCAATATTAATTTCTGTGTAGTCCTACAGTAAGGATAAGCTATGACCTCCAGTTCTGATTCAAATAAAACTGAATTCAGTCATGCTTGTTTGATCACCCTGGGTATTTTTGTTTGGTTTTAAATGATGCACGATCTTTTTAGGAGTAGGAAAATTAATGTAGGAATATCTCTTATGTTCTTTCTACTTCTCATTAATGTTCCCCTGAGCCTTGAGGGCTGTTTGTTAGGTTGAGCTCCCTGTTTGGTAGTGTTGCTAAAGAGCAGTTAGTAGCCTTTATTTGTGTTCCTGTGAGGAGGAGAGTGCTGAAGAAGTAGTGGTTTTGTGCTTTTTATTTTTCTTGTTGAGCATTACTCTTTGCCAACTGTACTGCAATAGTGTTATAGGTGGTGCTGATACATTGTCATTAAATCCTGATGTTACACATCTGGCAACTTGTTGTAATGTAAACTATTCCATGAATCTATGTTAATCCAGCTTTTGATAGTTTTATAAATTGACATTAAAACCAGGTATTTCATAAGTTTAAACACAGTAATGCAATATTTAAATCTACCTATTATAGCTCTTTGTGAGCAAGAAATCCACATGCTTGCTTTAAATTACATTTTATCTTATGATGCTAATAATTAAAGGAAAGTTGAAACTACAGTTAAAAAACCCAAACAGACTTATCGTGTGTGTTCTAACAATCATTAACCCATGTTGGATTCTGCTAGTTGAAATACAGGATGTGTTTCACTTATGCTCATGTCTGTCCTTGCTCTTACTTTGATGTGGAAAGTGCAAAGCGTTCCAATTTTGCAGCTTTATTAGTTCTGGATCTTAAAAGCAAATAACTTTTCTGTTATTAATATTTCTCTTGCACAGATTCAGTGTTTAAGTGCTTGTATTCAAATTATTCAAAACACGTAAATGCAGAAATGTCTGGGACAATATGGTAACCTTAGGAGTCACACAGAACTCTAAAAATTACCTAATATATGAGATTACTTTAAGTATCCATTACTTTTTATTTGTTTACTGTACATTTGAATTTTACTTAGATATTTGTGCTGTTCTTGTATATTCCAGAATTCCCTTCACTATTAAGGATAAAACTTAATGATGACAGAAGATAAAATGGCCTGTGCAGAATCTTTTGCCACTGGTAAGTGCAAAGCAAATATCTTCACTCTACTAGATGTCTTTGGTTTTCATTACTACAGAAAAACTAAAATTATTTGTTTTCACTTCGGGCCTTCAATTGCTCTGTTGGGTTATTAAACATACAGTAGAGAGTGAATAATGAGTGGTATTGCTTATGTACCTTGTCTCTTTGTTCTTTACAAATAGAAGATTCGTTACAATGTTTAAGAGACTTTGCATTTATTGACTTGTCTTTCTCAGGATCTCTTAAGCTTATAATTGCTTTCAAGAGTGTTTTCCTGGGTTTTCTTACCCTCTTTAATCACTGAATTGTCTTTTTATATACTAATCAGTAGTAATTAAGAATGCTGTCCAGTAAGTTCAGTACTTACAGCTGGCTTCTTCCAAATTATTAGGAGTGTTGAAGGTGTTTAACTGAAGTGAGGGAACCTGACATGGTGGTTAAGTAGAATTGTGTGCTTTGTTACCTTGAGAGTAATTTGAGTGTTTTGAAGGGTGAGTTAAACATTGTATCAGAAATACCCACTGGTTAACATTTTATTGTCTCTCATTTTGTATTTAAAACAAAGAATTCTTTAGTTTTCAACTCCTCTCCTGTCTCTGCAAATAGTTTTTTAAATCTTTGTACTACTTGATGTGCTTTACCTGTGGAACTGAAAGGAAGCTTAAGCTCTGGATTCCTGTGTTATTCACAGGAAAATGTAGTAGTTGTTAAAGACAAGTGTCATGAGCAAACAGAGTATGATACCAGGGGCAAACTAAACCCTCTCACATAAACACATGCCCTTTTAGTTCTGATGTTATTTCCCAATAATAATACTAAACCTTGAGTATTAGAACATTGATGTACTCTGTTCCAGTTGAGCCATATTTGTTTGAGGTTAAGGAGATAATCCTGTGAGCTTTGAGTTTTCCTTGTAGTCTCTTCAAGTGGGGAAAAAAAAGCTGCAGTATAAACTCAGAAATTAACATAATGCTTAAACTCTGAAATGCTGTGGTTTAATAAATACTTCTACAATATAATTCGTGTTCCTAAATATATCTGGAAGGAAGACAGGAGCAACTTTTCTGTAGGTGATAATGTACTTTGAGGCTAATCATAATGCGTAAATAATACGCTTGTAGGTCTATGTGTAAATTAATAAAATAATGAAATAGATAAAAATGTCTAGATGTCTGGGAAATCTGTGTTTGAGAGAAGTTGTTGTTCAGAGAAGATAGTATGATGATGTATCCTTAAGTACACTGGCAGCATTGACAGCTCTTACCCTTCAGAAGGCATGATTCAGATTAAAAAACAGCAAATTATTTTGAATTTTGAGGTGTGTAGGTCTTAAGTACCTATTGTTTGGTTTATTATAATAATTTATTTTTTCTTGAACAGAATTTGACATAAATTTTATGGGTTTCTCCAGTATAAAACTATTACGATAAATTATGTGACTGTAGTGGAAAGGCATAAAAATACATCACGTTCTTCCTTTGTTTCTCCCTGAGCCCAGTTCTGTAAGAACAGACTTATAAAAACTAAGCTGTTTTATCTGGTATATGGTAGATTATCTTCTATAGCTACGTAAGAGGGAACAAGTTTACAATTCACAAATGGCTGTTGTTGGTGTTGATCTATGAAGCAGATGGAAACAGATTTTTGTTAAGCTGATTCTGTGAAGTGTAGTGAAGGAATCTGAATATGAAAATATACTTGCGGTTCCACAGTGACACAGAACCCCATATTAGTGTATACCGACAAGTGATTTTATTTGTGAATTTATAGGGGGGATTTACCCTATACAGAGATGGTTATTGTAAACCACAGGAACAGAAGACTTAAAGATAATATCTTTTATATTCTTAGACTGAGATAGGTGCTATAAACACTGATTTTCAAAGCAAGAATCAACTCAAAGAAAGGGTTTTGATTTTAAAAGCCTTTCTCCCATTATAATTATATGCAGTTGTAACAGTGTGATCTCAAATAATGTAAAATCAGCTTATCTTTCAGGCTAACGTAGATTAGGAATCTTGTTTTAGTAAACAGTCTACAGACTTTATGAGCAATCATAGGGCTTATACATAACCTTTGAAATAAGGACATGTAAAAGTAAATGGATTTGACTGAGTTTTACTCTGAACAGATACATAGAACTGACTATACAGGAAGATCAAACTGGAGATATTTTTCAGTATATCCATATAAATTAAGTTGTTCCATTTCAAGCAATGATTTACTGTCGGCTTCTCAGGTATAGGTGCCAAGATCTTTTTTTATTACTTTTGCTGTTGGTAGACTTTTAGATAAAGGATTATACTTAAATAGTTTGGAAACTTAAATGTTATGATCATTGATGTAAGAACCTTCTTATATAAGGACTAAATTGATTTCAAAATAAGGCAAGCCTTTTTTCCTCTTTTAGCAGGAGATTTGCTGCTAAGGCACAGAATTCTCTGTACCAAGTAAAAACCAAAACAAAGTGTATTTTAATGACTTAAAAATTCTGTGAAGTGTTCACATGACAAGCACCTTTTCTCCTAAGTCAGTGACAGCTCTTTTCATAACCTCTCTTTGTATTGATTTAGTAAAAATAGACTGTAATTGTTATAATATGCCATTATAATTTGAATGCACAATGAAGGTCATGTTGTCTTTTGCAGACAAGAGAATCTCATGCATTTTAAGTATAAATCAGTATTTCTGTGATCACTGAAACATTTCAAAGTCAGTAACAGTGTTAAGTCTGAGTTTCCTTTACCACTGTCATCATTATCTGTAAATGCAGATGTCTCCTTATAGAACTTTCAATAATGGTTTTCAGTCACTTTTATTTTTGTTTATCCACAACAAATCCTTCATGTTAGATAGTTTGATGTCTAAGCTGCTATGATAAAAGGTAAAAATGAATTTTAAATGCCCAGAAGTAGTTAATGCTGTTGGCCTTTTCCTGGTGAAGGTGTGTTTAGGGAATGTATCTTCACTTATGTGCATTCAGTGTTAACAGAGGGTATCAGAGTTAGGGGTACAATCAAGTGCAAAATCAGGATGCTCCTAGAAATGTATGGATTTAAGATGGAGACAACGGAAATACGTTAATAGTACTTAGATACTGCAACAATATGAAAGGTGGTGGTTTTTGCTAATGCCAAAAAAAAAGTTTAAAGACCACAACACTAGCTCCAACTGGATTGAGCCTGCAAAACCAATAGTATTCTTTTGCTAAAGATGTCAGCTTTCTGCATTCTGAGTGATACCAAATGATCCACCCAGTTTCTCTGTAGTGAAGGGAATTTGATTATACTAGAAGTGGAATTACGGCTCTAATACTTACCACTCATTTCTTAAAGCACAGCTAAGTAACTAAACCCAACATTGCAATGAGATGTATAGACATACTATTTTTAAACACACCACACCCAAGCTTTCCTTTCAAATTTTTAGGTTCAATGTTAATTTCACCTTGCTTGTAATAAAACAAGCACTGATATTTCATTTTCCTGCCATTACTATTTATAGAAGCCTATAGAAATGATTATTCCTACGGGTTTCTCACTCAGATCTGTTCTAGCGTACTGCTATTGTCACAGTAAGGGCTGGGTCTGCTATTACAGAAATACTGAAAACCTCCCTCCATGATGGTTTTTGCTCTGTATTGGGAATAGGGAACACGTGCTAACTAGGCAGGAGTGTTATGATTTTATTTTTTATTTATGCTAAAGACCAAAAAAACTCAAAACCCAACAGATTAGAAAGCAAGGAAGGGGGGGAAGGCAAAGCTCTAGAGTCGGGATTGGGGATATTGGAAAAATTTACGCACAGAAGACATGACTGGTTATGGGAGCTCACCTATATGGTCTGGGGTTGCCAAAAAGCAGCTGTGTTCTGACCATGTAATCAAAAAGTTACAATTGAGACTGAAATACTATTCAGGCCATTTGGGAGCTTCTTCTATAGAGCTTTTTCCGTTTTCTCCACAGACTTGGGCTTTCCAGGCTTGCCATTTGTTTTATTATTACAGGTTTACTGTTCAAAGACAACATAACTTACGAAAGAATATGGATCACATAATTTTTATCACATGGACAAATATACCTTAAAAAGAAAACTTAATCATGCAAACCTAGTACTTACAAGAGTTATATAGACAAAAATGACCTGTGTAAAACTACATATTACTTGTTGAAAGAATCTGGAACTAATAGACTGTCACAAATAACATTCTGTATCATACAGGTCACGGTGAGATATTTATTATTGAAATCAATGAGAGGTAAATGAAATCTGTCAAGTAATGTTTTAACTAAATATTCAAAAATTTTCTAGTAAAAATTAACTACATTTTTTTAATACTTATTTTTTGCATTAAGTGCATCTAAAAATAATGCCCATTTTCATACTTTCAAATCGGAATACATTCTGGGACCAGCACAAAAACTGACACCAGGATACAGCCTTAGGGGTCCGATCTATGAGCTTCTGATTAAGTTCTTTCTAGACATCAGCCAGGATTAATTTTGAAATTGGGAAGTGTTGAAGATACTCAATTCCCCTCCCCACCTTTTTTTTTTCTTTAAACTTACATTCTAAGCATTTGTAAAATAATTTTTTTATTTGTCTTTCTAATGAGAATCTGTGATAACAGCTGTTTTTCATCTTTTGTTTTAAAGAAAAAATTTTTCAGTTGCTAAGTTCGTGTATTACTTTGTGTGTACTACAGTCAGCATAAGAAACATTATGGTGTTACGTGTGTTTGTAAATAAAGGATATGCCCAGTGCAAGCTGGTGGGTCACCTTTAGTGAAAGGCTTCCTGTAACAAAAATAAACGAGGGAATAAAATGTAGGCTAATGTGGAAGTCATATTAAGTATTCTTGGCAAATTGCGATGTATGCAGCAGCCACTGCATGTTATTCAGAGCTGCTAATATGGACACTGAAACAAGCCTGCTGTACAGGTGCTAGATTTTGATTTAATAAATAGTCTGTACAGTATCAAACTATATAAAAAGTTTAAAAACCACAATGAGAATTATTATATTTTAAAAAAATTTCTATATTGTAAAAATTTTAAAATTAGGTCCACACCACCATTAAAAAAGGTATGAAATGTGCAATTTTGCAAGGGGAAACAAGGGGCAAAAGAAGGGTTCCATAAGAATTAATAAGAGTTGCTTTGTGATTTCTCTTTTTTTTTCCTCTTATACCTGGTAATCATAGACCTCAGAGCAGTTCTCTTCAGGCAAGTAGGACACGAGCGAAAAGTATCATCACTGATTTCAGTAGGGAAGATCAGCTGCAATAAGGAGTAAAAAGCTATTTTAAGAGACAAATGTACAGTACAGTCTATTTATGTAAATACTTGGAAAACGCAGGAACAAAATTGTTTTGTAACTACAGAGCTGTGAAATCAGTGAGCCATATGGATCTATAATATATAGCAGAATATTTTAAAATCCTAAACCTTTCTGAAAGAAAACTGTTGTAAAAGTCTACATCTAGAATAACATGAGTACTTACTTGTGTTTTAACCAAAAACTGCAAAGATTATATGTTTTCAAATGTAAAATTAATATAACTCAATATTTTTAAAAGGCAGCAATCCTTTACACTTATTTCTCACAAAGCATAGAGTGAGGAACTGATAATTAAAGGCAACGTAAATGGTAGGCAAGATGAATCAGATGGCTGTAACATAATTCTTAACTGTCACTTAACATTAACTCTACTTTCAATTTGACAAATACAGTAAGACACCTATGTTGACATACATGTGGTGCACTGAACTACTTTTATTTATGTAACTGAGGTATTAAAATTGTCTTGAAAAGCAGATGTCTAAAGAGAAAATGATATGAGGAAGAGAATAGTAGTCATTGTTTTCAGTGTTGAATGATTAGCAATTGGTTGGGTTTTGTTTTTTAATTCCAATATCCTTAGCTTGTAGTTTCCATGCAAAGTCTCCGTCTTAATCTTCTAGATAGGTAGCTTGGGGAGATGGAAGGAAATCCACCACTTTTCAGCAGAATTAGTTACGAAGACTTTTGTTTTGTTTTTTAAATGAAGTATAATAAGCTAAAAGTGTGTGCATCTCACACGCTGCGTATAGTACACTTTTAATATATACACTGTCGTTATACACAAGCATTTTGTATATACACTGATACCACCTTCACTAGAAAATTAAAAGTCAATAGATAATGAACCTTGTGCTGTATCTTCTCTTCCTCTAACATAGATTTCACATGGAATCTCCTCCATCACCCTGTCTTCTATGACTTGTTCAGGGCAGTCATGCGCTTGTTTGAAAGTGTAACTACTTTTCTTGAATGTGCTATTAAATGTTTTCATTGGCTGAGGCTGTGCAAAATCATTGCGAAAGGGAAGTTCCATGGAGCTGAGGTTTGTCCTGCTTTGTTTTATATTAGAGGCCTGGGAGCCACAGTGGTGGTCATGAATGCATCTGGAAGCTGTTGAAGGGCGTCTCATTTTCTGATAGTTTTCAAGTTCTTCTGATAGATCTGCCAA
>VYZM01015058.1:333831-357822 GCA_013398915.1 Dromas ardeola
TAAGTGGATAATTTCTCTGGCAAAGTTCATAGCATTTTCTAGATTGAAAGCTGGAATAACTTGCACTATCACTAATATTAGTAGTTGTATTGAAATGACAGCTACTGGAAAAGCAGTTACAAATTTCACAAGCAAGTTGTTCTTAAAACTGGTATTTACTGATATTCTTTTATTATTCAGTATTATTACTGAAGTTCACAATATCTAAAGGTTATTAATGCCTGTTGTAGGTTAAAGAATAGACTAGTTTTAAACATGCAAGCGTTTCTATGTACGCAAAGTAAGTAGTAAGCTATTTCTCATCTAAGTCTCTGTTAGTTTAGAAAGACTGTTTTGCAGAAAGTAACTTTTCTCCTGTGTTAAACTTTACTGTTTTATGGAAGAGAATATAAAATCTACTTGTTATTGTAACCTGAACTTTTTTGCAAGATGGTGACCAGGATCTCTTTCAGGACTAGCTACAAATATGTCAGTTCTGTCAAAAAAGTTATTTCTTTAGCAGCAAATCTGTACTATTTATTCTTCAAGCAGAACTTTTTGATAACCTCTAGCACAAGTATAGGTCTGATTTCCTGAAGTGGCAGATGTATTTTATTCAGCTTTTCCCATTATCTCAGATTTGCTCTGCAGTTCTAAACTTAGTCCACTGTTTTGCTGAAGGTGCCACTTATTTTCAGATTCTGCAATGTGGACGATGTTGTCCTTCATAAATATGTGAGACAACAAAATTCCATTAAGTTCAGAGAGAAAGCACTTAGAAAATCTCACAAAAAGTATGCTTTCAAGAAACACCTTAGTTTACAATAAGAATAAAGACCATCACTAACCCAGGCTGTGGAATCCAAGCACAGAAATACAGATTGCCATTACAGCTCTGCTTTTAATATAGCTTGCTTAAATAAATTTGAATTTAACTGTTTATCCATGGTTGTGCAACACAACTGGGCTTTGCTAAGGGAGTGTGTGTGTGATCTTTTAGAGTCACATGCGGCTGAGGTAGCAGCTTCGGTGTAGCTGGAGTGTGTGTAGTTCCAGATCCAAAATTGATGGTGGGGCTGTGGATAGGAAGAAGATCCATACTCTGCAGGGTCGCATGTGTTTTCCAGTCTTCTGAACATCCAGTGTGGGCTTGAGAAAGAGCCTGTTGTGGTGTCTGGCAGGGAACTGGAAGATGGGGGCTAGTGGGAAAGCACACTTCAGTCCCATTGCTGTCTTTTTAAGTAAGTCTGTGCTCATTTGTAAAACTCTCTGTGAACAATACAGCCTATGGCTGTATTATTACTGAATTCAAATGAAAAATAAACCTTTCAAGAATGGCAGAAAGCCTTTCTTCAGGAACCATGCTTATAACTGTAATAAAGCAAGTATTTAATTTACCTGCTAGTATGTGAAGGAAACAGAAACAACCTTTTTGGGGCGTTCCTGCTGCCTAACGTATCACTGATGCTTTTCTTAAAATACCTGAAAGTACCCTAATACCACGAGAACAGGCTCTTTAAAATCTACTTACGATCCACAAACGAAGTGAACAGCATTCTGAATCTGCTTAGTCTACTGCCTTCATCTGCCCACATTCGTACCACACCAGTCCCACTCTGCAGCATGACATCGTTTGCTACCGTGCTGCAAAACTTTGCCTTCAGGTTTTCAATAGAACTACTTCCATCATACACAGCCACGAAGTTTCTTTTGCATTCATTAGAATGTTCCATTTGATAGTCGAGAAATCGCAAATAGATCTGTTAGGAAAGAGAAATTAATGTCTCTAGGAAAAGTACTACAGAGAAGACGGTTTTATTTCTTAGCAAATCTTGAATAAGATGTTTTGGCCCCTTACACGTATGTGTAACTCCCAATTCAGAACACTTTTAAAGTTATGTTTTCTCATAAAACATCAATGTGTAGTATTACTTCAAATTTGTCTGAGGCATCTGTTTCACTTCTCCCCCTCCCCAAAACAATCTTTACTTAATAATTTACTCTGATATATTTATGGTCCCCTTGGGGAAAAAAGTAAAAAGGAACACGCTTGCTGAAGAAAGCCCTAAGCAGCTTAGCTAAATGTACAGTCTATTATTCTAGAAGAGATACAAGAAACACAAATGTGTTGAAAGAATTTTAATGGTATTTTGACTGTTCTCTTTTCTTTCTTTTTAATTCACGAAAACAATCTTAAAATATAAGGGAAGGAGTCTAGTCAGAAAGCTCTGAAGTAAAATAAGGAAATTAAAATTTGTTGCTTCAGAATGAAAGCTAATTACTGAACTAGAGCAGTGTTACCAAAGACATAAACCATGAAGTCAGAAGTAATTTGAATAAAAATGGAAGCAGGAGAAAAGTAAGGTGGCTATCTAGGAAGAGTTAATAAACATAAACCAATCTTAATTTCCCCAAAAGCAGAATTCTAATCCAAGAGAAGGCAGCGTATGTAGTAGAACATACGCAGTAACGGGTCTAGACTGTATGTGTTTTGAGTACAGTTTACAATTATCTCTCTGGCTTATACTGTGGATGCTAAAGACCTTTTGCATAGTGTGTTTTTTTTTCTTGCATACGCTTAATGACAAGAATCTCAAACTCTTGTTTAGTTTGTGAAGCAGGAAAGACAGAGTAGATGAGTACCGCGCTTACTAGTGCTTATTACCTATTTTTCTGCCTTTTTTCCATATCTCGCTTTTGACCTCAGCTAGTGCCAAAGCCTTTAAAACAGAATTTTTAAAGAATTCACTAAAACAAAGCCAACCACCTTGGGGGGGGCCGGGGGGGATACCCTCCTACATACACTTAACAGGCTCTATTGAACACATGGTAAAAGAGCACAGTAAAACACAGGTGACACTTGTACACCCTGCTTTTCCTTTCCAGTGTTTTCCAAAGGCAGGTTGCCAGCACTGTCTCCCCTTGCACATTCTGTGAAAAGGTGCAGCCTGAGCTATATTATCTTATTCTGCATCTCACTGTTTTGTGATTTTCAGTATAAATTTTCTTTTTTTTTTTGCTGCTGCTGTCTTCGTTAGATTTACTGCCGGAAATTCTCAGCTATGTTGAGAACCTGTCTTCTGTTATTGTCTTATGACACAAAGAGGTGTGAGCTCCAAGTGCTAGTATTTGGTCTGAGAGATGGTATTTTCATTTAATGATTGACCTTATATGTCTGCTGTGAAATTACAATGGAAGCTAAAAATAGATTAGCACACTTTTAGTAGTGCTAATTCTGTATATGAAAACAAAGGAATAATTCCATCAAAAGAGCTCAGGTCTGCAAAAGCTCCTTCTGGTTAGTATGCTAGGCAAGTAAATATAAAGGGTCCTCACTCTTAGATTATATTGATTATTCTAGTAATTTTCTGAAATCTGGAGGTAATTTATTAAATATCTGTTATGCAGATTTTAAAAATCCTTTCATTGCTGCAGTTGTGTCAGTTTAAAAACTTTATTACAAGATCAAATTGAGGAAATTAAAAATGCGTATGCTTATTTTTCTCAAGAGACTGCACCATGTCAGATTTAATGGATTTTATCATCATAATTCTGCCAGAATTGAAGCTTGAGAAATCACTGTCAGAATACTAAGAATTATTTTTCTGTAATGTTTTAACTCAGTAATTTAGGATGATGATCTAATCTCAGGACTGACCCAACTATAACTCTGCCTTCTGGAAACATTCAATAATTTATTAAAATACTTAAGTATAAGACCTGGTGCACTCAAGTGGCAATGCAGAGAGAAGATGCTTTTATTATTGTTTCTGGAAGAACTGCTACTATTACTTAGACTGGTATAGGGCTCTTAGGAGTTGAGTCACTTCCTTAAAGGCTCAAATATATTAATGGAGTTCTAGTTTCTTTCTTGTCTTGTCCTCACCATCTTTTAGGTTGCTGTTTTAGAACCAATTTGGAAGTTGGTGGCTGGTTGGTTAACTACTAGGAGTGTGTAAGAAGGTACAGAGTAGGTTTGTCATCTTGGCAGCTACCGCTTAAAAGTATTTTTTAATTTTTATGTATGTGCAAGCAGTGGTATGGGCTTTAATACATATACAGAAGCAAAATTACAGATGTGTATGCTATATGGAGAAAAAAAATACGTACTCTTCAGTGCAAGTCACAAGTAATTAAGTATATGATTCTGAAACGTATAGCTTTTTTTTTTTTTAAACAGGCTATAGCTATTGTATTTTGGAATTATGAATAGGATAGCTCAAGTTGTTTTTAATGAGCATAAGATAGTGATGTTTTCGTAAGCAGTCTCTAGTTCTGCAGGCACAATTATAAATACCAGGTACCTAGGAAACTAATGCTGATTTTTGGCTCGAGCAGCCAATATGGCCCTTTAGAGCTTGGGCAGAAAAGCTCTAGCAGGTTTTATTGTGGCACTTTAAGAGGGTGTGATCCTATAGCTAAGTCAGAAGAGAAAGAGTGATAATTCCTCAGCTGTTTCCAGGTAAAGACTTTCATTATAGCTCAGACTGCTGATCAAAGTGGGTTGTAAGGTGCTGGACTGTGAATTAGGCTGGGGAGGAGCAGGTATGTGTTCTGTTGACTTTGAACAGAACCAAATTCTCCAACAGAACCAGTGGAGGCAAAATTTTAAATCATGGCAGCAAGATTTATTGGAATTTATCAAAGCTGTTAGACAGCATTTTTGCCTGCGGTCTTCCAATAAAACCAGAGTCTAAGTTAAATGCCCTTGAAAATTGTTGCTTAATCAGTTTTCACCATTATTTTGTATTTTAAGTTTCAATATTAGGAAGACAACACTGTGGACTTGCTGTGTAAGTTTAATTTCAGAAGCAATCCTCTATCTGGATTTCTTAAGCCTCTGATACATAATTCATTTCAGTGAAAGTGAGACATTATGCAAATCACAATTAGTGACTATTACCTGTTACTAATGACTTGGAAACCCATTATATGCTGAATGGTATGAATGAAACCGACCTTAGCATTTGGAGTAGCTTTAATTGTCCATATGCAGTCAACTGCTTGTCCTGGTTTTGTTTTTCCTTCTTGTTCTACTTGACTGGAACGTACTATTCCATCGGCTCCCGAGAGCTCAAATTGGCAGTCTAGGGAGAACATATACTTTGCTGTCAAATGCAATATGATATTAATTTAAAATTTCATGTATAAAGAAATTGGTACTGTAATACTAGACCTGGGATGGGATTTAAAATGCCTCCTAGGTAAGTGAAGTCAGGATCTGTAATAGAAAGAAGTCATGAATCACAGGGGCTATCAATGCTCAACAATCAGTTCGAGGTTTCATATAATCTGAAGATTATGTCCATTTTTTATTATGTCACAATAAAAATTGCTAGAAAGTTTACTGAATAGATTGGAGGGTACAGAGACAATTTTTTTTTTTAGATTATAACATTATTCCACAAAGATTTACCTTATCTGAATAAGGTAATTCTACACTGACGGCTCAGATTTCCAGCATAACACCAAAAATTACTATTCACTATTTTGTTCCTACATTACATTCTGAATTTAACTATGCCAGTTTTCACTGAAATCACCGGAGCTCCACAAGAATACAGGGGGTCTTTCTGTGGGCATCATTTTTACCAGATAGCTGTCTAGTTCTGAACAATTGGAAGTTTAGTAGAACATATCAACACTTTGAAATTGCTAATTGCTATCAATGAAGAATATAGAGAACGACAGTTCAATACTTAAGATACCTTTTCCTTGGGTACCCATGCCTCTTCTATTAGGCCAGGTAGCACAGTTCTAGACATCGTTTATGAAGGCAGAATTTCACCTTGATTGCTCCTCTGTCTTCTCTCTTATAAATGTGATGTGTAGGTAGTGCATATCTCTGTAGTGTATACTGTAGTAGTATACTATATGCATGCTACTAGCGAGTTAAGAATATACATTTTCCTAATGGTTAACTGATGGTATTTGACTTTACTGGGACTAGGGCTTGGCTAAAAATGAGTCTGTAATGGGCTGGGATGACCAAGGCTTACATTTCAGTGATCAGCCTGGTGTTTCCTCACAAATCCGCATAGAAACTTGCACAATGCACCCATTTGCAGCTGTGGCATAGAAAATGACCACAGAAATCATGCAAATCACAGTGTGTGTATGTGTGTGAAATGTCAGTCAATGCAAAGAAAGCACTAGTTCATGCAAAAGTGCATGCACGTCTTGTACAAAATTATTTTCTAAATGAAGTTCCAGAACGTGGCTCTTTCTGTGGTCCTCTAAATGTTTTTCTGTATAGGGAATTTATCACTTCCCCTAAAATGACTCAGTCCTGAGCTTAAGACTCAGTACAGCTGAGAAAATGCCTTCTTTGTCCTCCTCTGTTTTAGTTACCTATAGTGAAAGCTATGATCGCTACATCCAAAATTCTGCAAGAGATCTTCAGCCTTCTTTCTTAACGGATTTTTTTTTTTAATGAAGTGGGGGTGTATGTGCCTGTTCCCTTCCATTTTCACAATCCCAAAATATTTTACCACGCTCTATGTAAATGTAGAGGAAAGAAAAATATCAGTCCTTCAGTTGCTGCCATCTATTGTGAAAATAATACACAGTTTAAATGTATATTTAAAGTTCCAGCCTGGAACTAGGCTAAGTTAGTTTTGAAAGTGATGATAATGAAATGGCTTTTGAAATAGACTTAGCAAAATGTGTAAGTACTTTCCCTATGAAAACATTTTAGCACGTTATTCACAGTGGTCTGGGCACCATGTTAATCTGAAGATTTTTCAAGTCTAAAACCCTAGCAAGGTATACAGTTCTATAAGCAGTAATGCATAATCATGCATAGTGTTTTCATGTGCTTTAGGGGTAAAGATGACATTAAAAAGTTATTCCTGTGTATACATTTATAGTAGTAGTAGAATTGACATTTGTATGCTGTCTTTTGTCCCAAAGGACATTAAAATGCTGATAACTACACGTATAGTACCTGTGAAGTACAGCAGTCAAGCATTGCACAAGGACATCAGGTCAAATTTTCTTGTAAAAAGAATGCCCTGCCAGTTTTAAGTGGCCCCACAGAGCAGATGTACTTTTTGTCTGTCTAAAGGCACTGTCAGCATATTATCCTCTCCTTCATACACTGTAAACTACACTGTACTTTGAGCAAAGAACAAATTCTGTTGTCTGAGCCTGTGGTTTGAAGGAATCTAGTTATACTGAGAGCTGATGCTGGGACTGTATAGATATTTCCTCTGGCTTTTTGGAATGGAGATTTAAAATGTCTTGCATCTGGCTGGAAATGCTATTGTAGATTTACTTCAGGTGTTTTTGTCATAGTGTCTTATATTCATAGAAGACAGGCTGTTGAAAATGCCAGCTATTTGTCTACATAAATGCTCTTTCCATTACTACCACTGATGAAACTGGTACAAGTTAGAGTAACAATGAGGGCAGTTGCTAAAGCCTTCAGCGTGAACAAGATCAACAGACTTCTTCATCAGCAAACTACAGACCTGTAAGTCCCTTGAGTCAATTTTCCAAAGTGGTTTTAGTCAAGTGTGCTGCAGGATTAGCAGAACTGAGACTGTAACTAGCGCACTGTCACTTTGCCTTCATAAGCACTTAGGAAATACAGCTCTAGACTGCCCGCATAAACACATCCACAGAGTTCAATGGGAGCAGATGGTCATTAACTCGGTCAAATTTTAGGCATCTTTACCTGGTATAAATGAGTACTTTGCTTGAAATCCCTTTCCTTCCAGCTCCTCATCAGAAGTAAACTTGATCCACATAAATCTCCCCGTTGATCTAATTAGCGCAGGACTTTTCAGACCACAGTAACGATTAATGAGAGGGGAGAACCCAAAAGGTCCATCTCGAATCTCCAGATGATCAAACCGACATTCAAATGAGGGTTCTATGTAATAAGGTTCATCAAAGGTCAACTCAATTCTTTGTCGTGGAGCAGCTACATATAAAAAATTGAGCAAAAGAGTAAATGAAGATCTATATAAAAAACACAAGAAGACATGAAATAATGAAGAGACAGGCTTCCAAAAGAGCAAGATATAAGAGAGACTGGAAACTTCTCAAAATACATCTGGCATTCTGCTACAAAATTCAGATATGCTGTAATAAAAATTTTAAAAATGATTGTGTAGAAGATACTTTTTCATGGAATTCTTTTGCTTGCTGATCTTTATTGTTGAACATTCAGAACTGACATAAATTTAATGCAGCACATGTAACAGATATTAACATATATGCAAAGGTATTAAAACAAGTTTTAACATTAAGATATAAATTAAAACCAATGTTCTGTGAAAGCAAAGTACATAAAAAAGGACAAAACATTGAGGGATGCAGAAAAGAATGTAAAAGAAAAAGATATGAAGAACTACTCACTGGCATATTTCCTAAACATTAAGCCCAAATTTGCAGATCCTTTGGCAGGAGACATCTTTTATTAGAATATTCAGAGAAGTGTAAATATATATTATTAATATGCAGGTGACTGCAGATGTTAGTAAGTCTGAACCAGTGACAGCCTAACATCAGGATTTGGATCAGACTGCTAAATCCTGATGAAACGCAGCTATGGCTACTTTGTGTCTGGACTTTCACAGCTGTCTTTGGAACCCTGACTTTATATTGTATGAACAGCTTTAGTGTTTCTTGTTCTCATCATCTATCGAGCTACGTGAACTTGCAGATACTAACTGGTATTTGGAATGACAGCATTAAAGATTCACGTGCTGTCTGCTTCTTCTGAATGCAAAACCAATTGATTTATACGTCTCTAACACTCTATTTAGACCTTATGCCTTACCCTATACATGAGTTAAAAACATTCATAGCTGTTTGCACATAATGGCAGTGGTCTGAAGGAAGGACCGTATCTTAGCTAGAAATTGTGGAGGGCCTTTGTCTCACTCAGGTACTCATAATGTTTCTGTACAAGGACAGTGAACAGAGGCATGGAAACTGATTCCGTGCCCCATGGAAACTGCCTTGGACAAGGGCGATCCAGCAATGAATCTGGTGTGTCTGAACTCTGAAGCTGCGCTCTGGTACCTTCACTGGCAGGGAAGATGCAAAACTTCAGATGTGCATGCATACAAGCCAAAATGAGGATGTCTATGAACCAGTACTATACTGTACAAATATAAACTCACTGAAACATATTACTTGAAATATTTCAATTAATTGATATGAATCTGATAATTAAGCTGACTAACGTTTTTAGCTGACTTCAGTGGGTTGAGGAAAAAATAATTAGCGTGTCCCGAGTCTCGCAGCCGTTATCCAAGATATTCTCATTGGAATGTGGTTTTATTCCAGTTAATGAAATTTTTTTGTCCTCATCACATAATTTTAATAGTGACCTCCGCAGTGCTAACTAATCTCCATAGTTTTAGTACAGTGCTATGGCAGTCAGATGTGTCTTTTTTATTAATAAAGGACAGCATAAAGATATTCTGCTTGTGAGATTGACAGAATATAGCCTTCAACCATCTTTTGCAGTTTATTGTCAGCAATACTGGAAATGATACTAAGATAATAAGCTGCATTTTTTATCTTAATACTTCTGTGCCTTCATAGATTACAGTAGATCTGATGCTGCTTTTTCTGGCTGTGAGGGTATGTCTTATTCTGTATAGCTAATTCCTTAATGTTTGCATTTTCTATTTATTTTTATTATTATTTCAGAGAGCAAAATTAGCTTCTTGTTCAACCAAATGACTGCAGAATTGGTTACATTACTAGTATGGCTACACAATACTTGACAATATACTAAAATTATAGAGCTTTAACAGTTCAAGGTTATCCATTTAACAGTAAGATTGCAACACCACAAAAGAGAAATACTGCATGTACCTTCTAAGATATAGATGCACTCTTGATTTGGTGGGTACATGTTAGGGTAGTTTGGTGAAGCAAAATGTCCTCCATTACTTGTCCGTACCCAATTGTCACACTGGGTAGGAGGAATGCGATTCACTCCTATGTTTTGCCCACCTTAAGGGAAAAAAAAAAAGTGATCAAATAAATTTCCCCTGCAAGCATGCAAATTTGATTTTGCAAAACTAAAACACTGATATAATGTATATCCTATAAAAGAAGAAAATAATTTATTTTGATTGAAATCCCTCTTATATGCCACTTGTTAATAGCTAGCTAGGAAAATCTCATGTTTAATTTAGTGATGTAGTATATACTAAAGAGATCAGTTTTTGAGCATCAAATATGTTGAGTAATCTTTGGGAAGGGAGGGAATAATTTTTTTTACCCAAGTCAGTTTAGATTTTTTGATGTTCTTTCTACATCAAATAGTCACAGTGGCTGCCAATACTGCCAATACAAAATAGCATTATTTTATGACTTATGTCTTCTCCATTCCTATGTAAATATAATCCAAAATATTTGTTAGCTTTTACTATTTTTGGCCTTGATTCCAGAGTACACTGAAGTATATGGTCCTTAGATTGAATATCTATTTACAATAATTTGTTAGAATATAGAATGCTTATAACAGAATGAATTATAATATGTAAACTAAATACAGCAATGGCAGTTAAAAAAATTACTAGCAATAGGTAGATTACACTGGTAGCTAAGGGTCTCATTTAATATGAGGTCTTCTTCAGGGTGTACAGGGAAATATGATCCTTGACTGAGATTATGCAGTTTACTAAATTAGTGCATCACGCTAGACCATTTGCAGGAGCATTGTTAGTTCAGATTTCCATATCCAAGGAAAAAGGAGCTGGGAATAGTACGATGTTTCTGACATTCTTCTTAAGTACCTTTGACCCTTCTCCTTGATATCTGCAGAACTGGAGAGAATAAGACACAGGATATGTGGTTTATGCTAGATTTTTCCTCAATCTCATAGGGTGTTCTCATAATGTTATTTATATTTATGCAGGTTTTTTTTGCAGACCTTTGAGAGAGAGTCCACGCTGATACAGGTCTTAGCTGCTTCCAGTAAATTGCATCACCTTCTACTGGTATCTTGGCAGCTTTTTGATTTATGGGGGTGAAAACTTAGTCTCTCCTGCAGAAATTGTTCAAAGAAATTCTGTAGGTGTCAGTTCAAGGAATTCTTCTCTCCTATGTGTAGGTTAATCCCACATATGAGAAAATAAGGTTTGTGAAACTGATGCCGTCCCCACTCAGCAGGCTTCACAAATGTTTGTGGGTGGACTATTTGAACAGTTTGTTGTCAGATACAGAAAACATGACTTTCCATGGTGTTTTTTTTCCACCTCTAAGGTCTAAAACCATAGAATTTTAACTGGGTAAGTGAACGTCCGTGTTTTTTGTGACTGGGTGGCTTTGCTCAGTTGGAAAAATGCAGTAAATAGGGGGAAAATGGAAAATAAGGAATTCATACTGGTAATTCAGGAGCTATTAATATCTGAACACAAATACTTCCTTTCACTTATATTGCTGAATTAAAAATTATAAAACTGTTACATTTTTTGAAAGAAAATAATCAAACCAAAATTGTACCTTGTGTCTTCTGTGCAACGGCAATCCCTTCCACTACAAGGATTGTTACTAGCAACACTGATGAGAGAAATCGGACAGGAAAAACATCAGTAATTCATCAAAATCATAGACCATTTTCTGCAGTCTTGATTCATGCAAATCCTAGAATCACTGACCAAAACAACTCAGAACATATAAAAATATGTAATTAATTTATGTGCTTTCTTAAAATTTCAACTTTAGAAAACCAGAACAGTCTAAGTGCACTGTCGGTTCTTCCAGGTTCCTTAAGAAAGCTTGTATGAGATTAGCAATTTATTTTTGAGGGGACTTTAAGAATATTTTCTAGAGTATCTACTAGTTTGCTAAATGGTATCTATCTTCTGTATAACTTTTATATCCTGAAACAAGATGTTTCAGTACTGTATTGACCTAAATCTATCCCATATGCATAACGTGTACAAAAGACTTCTCCAGCTTCCAAGAAATTAATCAGATCCACAAGAGACACTGCAGGGTCTTATCCCTATGTGGATTTCAGGAGCACTGCAGAACTGTGCTTGTAAGACTGGTAGTTGTGATGCTGCCACAATAACAGTGATTTCTGCAAATGATGTAGCAGTAGAAAATGAGCAGATACAAGTTCTACCAATGGGGAGACTTACTCTGAGCAGTGACAACTGCTAGGATGTGGACACTGTTAGGATGTGCACTGCTGCAAGCACTCTGGTTTGCTGAAGCTTTGTGTTAGTCTCAGGTGTTGGTACGTATTGGCATTTTCTAGATTTTAATTGACTAAATATCGAACCTGTTGAAGATTTTGTTACACTCTTTCCCCTGAACCTCTTTCTTCTTCCTTCCTTCCCTAAAAAGAAGGTGTCAAGATGGTTTTGCTTTTGGCCTTTCCCTTATGTTTATACTTATGTCTGAACAGCACATATTAAAGATTCCATATTCCACTACTCATCAACAGTTTTAAAATAGGCTCAATGTAGAGATTTTCCTAAAATGCTTTGTCTCCTCAAATTGATAGGGATTACCAGGAAGGGAAAAGAGAATAAAATAGAACATATAATTATGCCACTCTTCAAATCTTTCATTTGCTTCCATCTTGAGTATCTCTACAATTCTGGACACATATCTTAGAGAAGTAGCTAAGTAGGCTAGGACTCTGCCCTGGACAGACGGTGGCTGAGGGGAGACAAGAATACAACTTCAAAAAATCATGAGTGTCACTGAGATATTGAATAGAGCACGACTACTTCTTGTCTCTTCCAATACAAGAACCAGGGGGTATCAGACAAAGCTAGAAAGTGCATGTTCAAAGTAAATGAAGATTTTATTTTTTTTAATGCACATACTTCATAATGCATCCTTAAGGTAGAAAATTGTGTTTCAGAAACCCCTTAAGATACAAGTTGCTGGAAGTCTGGGATAATATTTGGGGCAAGTAATAATTTGCTCTACTTTTGTACTCTTTCCGAGACCTCTGCTTTTATATCTCTCTGAAAGAAGATGCCAGGCTAGATGGACCATTGATTTGACCTGGTATGGCCTTTCCCATGTTCTTAATCTACTTGTTAATACTAAATCAGACAGGCATGGCCTCGCCCCTGCAGGAAAAAAAAGATTTCAGTAGGAATTTTATTGTCACATTCAAGGAGTTGATTTTATTTTCCCAGTTTTCTACTCGTGTTGCTCAGGCATTTTAGTGGCACATGCTGAAACAGCATTTTCTCTATCTGTGATTTTCCCCAACTTGCTGTTAGACTTTCAGCCCTTAAGAGAGTTCCAGAGTGAACACGCACTGACTGTGAACTACAGTGATCTTGACTGAACTCATCTAGATGCTACTGTAATGTTGGCATAGATATATTATTTTGGGAAAGACAAAAGGAATCAAAGTCTGCCCCCAAAAGTGTCCATCTAGCATTTGTGTTATATTATGTATGTTTCTGCTGCCCTTTCTTCTCTCTACCCATATTAAAACAGAATGTGTACCATTGTGAGACTTTCCTCACCAACAACCACTTTCTCCCTTGTAAGTTGAGTTCACAACTGTGGGTGTTCTAAGACACCATATGGGTCTTGCAAACAAGTGTTATGTTCCTAGAAGCTTAGTTGATTTTTAGGGATGGATTATGAGATAGTAGGTTAAGACTTAGGTAGTTTTGCAATTTCCATCTCTGCAACAATTCTGTATTTTCATCAATATTAATATACTGAAAATATACATCCCAACTGTCATTATCCCAATACAAAGTATCAATTGTTAATCACTGCTGACTCACCCTAGATAGAAAATTCATCCTTCGGAAGAAAGTATCTAGTACCCATTACTGGTCTTCAAGTTATGGATATTCACTTGTCTTTAAAGTGGTGTTCCCCAGGGCTCAGTATTGGGGCCAGTTCTGTTTAGTATCTTTATCAACGACCTGCATGAGGGGATTGAGTGCACCCTCAGTTAAGTTTGCAGACAACACCAAGTTGGGCAGGAGTGTTGATCTGCTTGAGGATAGGAAGGCTCTACAGAGAAATCTGGACAGGCTGGATCGATGGGCCAAGGCCAATGGTATGAGGTTCAACTAGGCCAAGTGCTGGGTCCTGCACTTGGGTCACAACAAGCCCATGCAGCTCTACAGGCCTGGGGAAGACTGGCTGGAAAGCTGCCTGGTGGAAAAGGACCTGGGGGTGCTGGTCAACAGCTAGCTGAATATGAGCCAGCAGTGTGCCCAGGTGGCCAAGAAGGCCAATAGCATCCTGGCTTGTATCAGGAATAGTGTGGTGAGAAGCACTAGGCAAGTGATCGTCCCTCTGTACTCGGCACTGGTGAGGCCGCACCTTGAGTACTGTGTCCAGTTTTGGGCCCCTCACGACAAGAAAGACACTGAGGTGCTGGAGCGTGTCCAAAGAAGAGCAACGAAGCTGGTGAGGGGTCTAGAGCACAAGTCTTATCAGGGGCGGCTGAGGGGTTGTTTAGCCTGGAGAAAAGGAGGCCAAGGGAAGACCTTATTGCTCTCTACAGCTACCTGAAAGGAGGGTGTAGGAAGGTGGGGGTCAGTCTCTTCTCCCAGGTAACAAGTGATAGGACAAGAGGAAACAGCCTCAAGTTGCGCCAGAGGAGGTTTAGATTGGATATTAGGAAAAATTTCTTCACTGAAAGGGTTACCAAGCACTAGAACTGGCTGCCCAGGGAAGTGGTTGAGTGACCGTGCCTGGAGGTATTTAAAGGACAGATGTGGCACTTAGGAACATGGTTTAGTGGTGGACTTGGCAGCGTTAGGTTTTTTTCTACATGGGTTTTGGAGCAACACTTCAAAGTTGGCTTTTGTCATTAAAATAAATGCAGTTTCCACAGTCATATATATATAAATCATGTATCAGTATGTTCTTCTATTGAATTAACCTTTCTTAAAGATGGGCTACGCCCACCCTCTATTTTGCAAGGACATAGCAATCTCTTTATAACTTGTGCTGATTCTTAAAATGCAAAATCGGCTTTGTCTTTTTTTCTTAAAACAAACAAACAAAGAAATATGAGTAAGATAAATACTTTCATGACTAACAAAATTAATGCAGATCGTCACTTTCAAGTAACAGCGGGGAATCTGCAGGTTTGTTCGTTTGCTTTGGGTTTTTTTAGTACAGCTATCTACTACGGCTAACACTGTTAGAGTATACCTTTCTTTTTCATCTTGAAAATATCAGTAAGCATCTATGTTTATTTCAGTCATTGTTCTCTCTTGTACAGATAGAAACAACATAAGAATAGATGTTCAGTTACACTAACCAGTGATTTCCCTTCTTGAAATGATGCGGATACAGAAAGAAGCCCCCTAAAAGAAAATCTGACTGGCTTTCACTAAAACCTGTGCTGTTCCTATAAACAATCCAGAGCTGTGTATGTGTGTGTAAGTGCAAAAGAACAGTGCATGTTTCCTGCAGAACAGCATGGATATGCAGGCAATTACAGAAGATAAATGGGCTGAATATTTGTCTTACGATCTTCCTTTTGTCATGTTCTATGGATGAGTGGATATAGTGCGTATGGGCCACCTTCTCTTTGTTCCCTGCCCTTTTTATCCTCTTCATTTTTAATCTCTTCCATCTCTTGCCTTTCTCTGGCAATGTCTATCCTTCTAATGCTCTCAACAACCCTTAAGCTGTATTCAAAGCAGCCTAGGTAGCAAATGTAGCCTTCCTTTGCCATTACTTTTATCCTGGGTGATAGTACGATAAAGAAAAGGGGTGTCTCTGACTAATACTCTGTATGTGTGCTGTCCTTATTTCTGTGACATTGGTAGCAAAAAGGTGGAGAGAGGACTTGTATCTGTTCTGCCTCAGAGTACTGGACAGGGACGCCAGAGGTAGTAGTGCCTTAAAGTGTATGCATTTACATGACCCAGTATAATGTGGATAGCAAACAGGTTTTTGGCTGAAAACACGGCTTATCAATGTACAGGATGAAAGGAAAAGAAAGAAGGAAAAAAAAATCAGGATATTTTTAGACTGCTTCCATTAACCCATTTTTGTGTGCGTTTTAAAAACAACAAAGCAATCGCTTTGTGTCCTAAATCCATACTACTTCCTGGAAAAATATTTTTGAATCTCAAAGACTAATTTGGACCATACAAGTCAGTAAGACGGAAGGAAGATGTCTAGAGAAGAGCCAGATCCTGTAGGATGGTGCAGTGGAGAGCTAGTGCTGACCCAGCGTCCTGCATGTACTGCATGCGGCGACACAGACACAGCAATTAGAACAGACATGAAATACCAAACTACTTTTACTAAAAGTCTTGTAGCACTTTCAGAAGGATGAAGAATGAGCTTTGTTACTTCTGATAAATTGAAATTCAAATAGTTATAATGCACCTGAATTTGCAATGGGACACAGTATTCCTCTGCTCCTTCTTTTTTCCTCCTTTAAAGTCTATTACTTATCACTGTGACAGGACTGTTCTCCAGTGTGGATGAAAGATAACTCTGGACTTAGCTCCGTATTCTATTATGGTACAGGAAGCAGAAGTAGTAAGTATCTAAAAATGCCACTTGAACATGGGTTGCTAATGTAAGCAACAGCACAAACAGTGCAGGATTGCATCGCTGCATTGAGTATCAAACGGATATAAGGGTGGGTTTGATTGCTTTGTTTTTAATGGAGGAGTGTGGTGAGAATTTTACTAAAGGACACTGAAATACAGGAGACTGACCTTATAAATGTAGAGATATTTAGTTGGTAAACATAATAGAGGTTAGTGCTTCTGCACCTTATATTGAGCTTCTACTTTATGATATGTACGCTGTAGAAGAGGCTATCGTTCAGCCAACAGCAGCACAGCCACTGAGGCAGACAGATTAAGAGGGGCTTATTTTATTCATGAATCTGTTATTTGCTACAGACTTTTATTGCACGAATTATAGTGCATACTTTTGTACTACCATTTAAAGATCTGATAGTTTTTACCTGTGTGAACATTAAGGAGAAATAAAGAAAAAGCAGCAAGCTTCTGTCTCTGTTTTTAAAAGAATTCATTTTTCATTTTCTTCACTTCTTTGCATGAAATATTTTAGATCACATAGCCTGCAGACTGCTGTATAAATTTTTAAGAGTGAAGACATTAACCATACATTGCAAATTCTTATTACTATTCTGCTGTTGAAATAGGCTTATGGAATAATATAAAAGAATCCCCTGAACTGGTGTAATAAACTATGTATTGTTTGCAGGAGTCAAGACTTTCTTTGCTGGCATTTATTAAAATTCTCTAAAATGAATCCAAGCTGCAAAAAAAAAAAAATTGTTAATTTGTCTATTGAAGTATATATAGAGAGATTCACAAATGAGTGGCTCCTATTTCTCTTTAAAAATAGTATAGTTAGTTTTATAGTAAACAGGTGCTCAACCCAATATTGAGAAATCAGTGTGTTGCTTAGAAAAACAAGTGCTTTAGGCTGCAAATTTGACATGTGCTTGTACTTTCTGGCAAGATACATTCTTCAGATTTCATGGGATACAGTACTGCTCCAAGCTCCCTATGGTATGTCTTTCCTCTGCTTTTTCTGCATGCTCTAGGGATCTTCACATATAGAGAAAACAGACTAGATTTGCTGTGTGGCTCTGAGAGCAGTGTCTGTCTTCAGTGATGACAGTGGGGGATCTATGCATGCAGGGCAAGCTGAATATCAAACTGGGGAGCAGTCATGCACAACTGAGAAACAGAGTGAAGAATTCCACCAATTTTTTAAATAAAGACTTAATCATTTAGAGTATTACACATTCTTAGTATAGTGGTAATCAGAATCCTAGGGATAAAGATGACAGACGTTGCTTAAAGCAGGATTCACTGTTTTATCTCTGTGCTGTACTCCCTGGATTAGGCAGCACCTTGTATACATATAGTCCAAATAGACAGTAATTGGCAACACACAGGTCATGCATGTTAGAAAATCTTGCCAGGATGCCTGCTTCTTTCTGGCAGATACAGCCTACAGTAACAAATGCTTGATCTTAATTATATACTATGTTTTGCCTTATGGGAATGAATCCTTTACTGTGTACTATTCTTAAACCTAGCTCCTAATTTGCCCCATGTGCTAAAATTAATGTTACTTTCAGTAACTGCTAATCACAGTACCCCAGCTTTGACATCCATTTTTTTTCCCCTCGTTAAGTCTAAACATTAATGTTAGCTATTAATGTGGTGGGGACATTTGTGATGTCATATCCTATCTTATTCTCTGGACGAGATTATATATACACCATAAATTACTTATACGTGTTTTGGTTGCTTTTAAGGACGCTGATCAAGTGTAGTCTGTAGTTTTAAGGACGCTCATCAAGTCCCATGATGTTAGATGCTACACAAATTCAAAGTGATTGACTGATCTTCTTGTAAAGAACTTCTGCAATTTAGAAAGACAAGGTAAAGTGGGGGAAGGAAAAGAGACACTCAACTTCATGCAATTCTGTCTGGATGGTCACCTCCTTTTCCTTCAGAAAGCTAATTAAGTGCATTTCTGATTCAAGCCATTTTTAGCTCAGAAACACAAACTGTGAATTCCAGGGAATTAGATTTTTCTCTCTTCCTAGCATTTGGTGACATTTGCTAATTGATAAAAGGAATACTGGATTGCATCTGTTGCTGCTTTTTTAGGCAAACAATTCTATTGCTAAGGATGAAAACACAGCAGTTTTTGAATCCCACATGCTATTATTATTCATGGTCTGTATATATTCCCTAATCTCTTGTGGTCTCAACAGGACATTTGCAGACTGGTAAAAGGAGTATCAAAGAGCAGTTAAGGTGTGTGCCTATAACTTAGCCTATTAACAGCTCGGTTAATTTCCTCATATTGGAATATAGTGCAAGATTGCCACAGAATAAAGTAACAGAGATGAAGGTATGCATCAGGCAAGACATATTTTAGCTTTTTGTAAATCTTACCCAGAGCATGCTAGTGAAGCTGCCAACCCATTTTTAGTCCTCCTCACAAAGCTTGATAGCAGAAGTGGGCTTCACCAGCTATTGACAGTGACTCCAGCACCTTTCTAAGATCCGATCTTGTTAGCCATTAGCATGCCAGCAGGATATCTGCATGCACTCAAGTCTATTCTCAGATATAACAGTTTCATCTCACTCCAGCTGTTTCCAGTAGGGACTCCTCTCTTTAAGATTACCAAAGAAACAAATTGGGAGCTCGCATCTCTGCAGAAAAACCAGGTTAACTGATTCAGAAAGTAAATGCAGTTCTCCCATGTCCCTTTGATCAAAATCCTCTGCAGAACAATTCATGCTTGGATGGACTGACAGAGTCCCCTCCAGGTCTGCTCAAAACATTTAACATTTCTGATCCCTTCTTCCATTAGAGATGTATAAGCAGCTGTGGGCTACTTCATTTTACTAGTTGCTCCCGTTACTTATAATCCATTCCTGGGTATGTCTGCCAGCAGAACTTCTGCCAGAAGAGTGATATCTTTCATTTTTAAAATAGAAGCTTTCCTTTTTATATGAAAGATCTTTTTTCATCTCCAAGCTGTGTGTAGCAAGAGACTGACGAGAAGGCTGCATGTGCAAACCACATCGATGAGGAGTTCCAAAAATCTTATTAAAATATATACACTGACTTAAAAGTTCAGACGGTTTCCCTGTAGCTGACAAAACTGATCCTGCTGTACATGACTATTCTGAATACATCTTTCCCAGAGATTACTTATTCCAAGAACACTAGGATAGTGATACTTTTGTCTTAAAAATAGAGCAGATTGTACCAAACTTCTTAATCTCTTGGTCTTTATTATCAATGTAGCGTATTTTTCAGTGGAAATCTTTTCAGGAATGTGTATTATGAAATTAGTATTAAAAGTTCTGCTGTCTTCTGTCATGTCTGACAACAATTTGTGTACAGAGTATAAATTAATTTTTTTTCTAGCTTCTCATTCTCAGTCCCTTAAAAAGAGACTTGTCTGTGCTCATGGATTTCACTGTATTCTAAAGGAGGTTTTGTGAAATGTTTTGTTAACATATTGGTAGTCCTTTCCTGCTGCATAATGGCTCAGCTTTGTAAAAACGGAAAACCGAGTGGAGCACAAAGATAAACTAAAAGAAATGTGGATTTTTTTCATGAAAAGTTACCTGCTGATTTTTTATTGAAAAATTTACACTTCCCTACCACTTGCAGTATTTGAGGTGGCTGTTGTCAGTCACATATTAATAGAGGCAGCAAGCTATTTAAGTTGTCCAAGGCTATAAGTGCTTCATTAATTAAAAAACAAATTGGAGTATATAAGGCAGAAAAGCAGCAAGCTTGTTTGCAGTGCTAGAACCCCAGCTGTATCCAAGACACTATGGTTCAGATTTTGCTTCAGTCCAGATAAGCATGTCCACCCCATGTGTGTAACCCGTTTTGTATGTAAACAACACGTACAAGAATATGTGCAATTTCCAGTGTAATTGCAGATGCTTATCAGCTCTCTTCACCATTTCTGCAATGAATTTTATTTTGAATTTCTGACAGGTTCATAAATGATGCATAGCTTATAAAGTTTCATTTTGGGGGTAATTTT
The DNA here is from genome assembly GCA_013398915.1 of Dromas ardeola. Classification (NCBI taxonomy): domain Eukaryota; kingdom Metazoa; phylum Chordata; class Aves; order Charadriiformes; family Dromadidae; genus Dromas; species Dromas ardeola. Next base: position 354,329 of record VYZM01015058.1, read on the forward strand.
TCTGTCTAATCTCTCTGTGAGAATTAAACCTTAGGGAAGGTGCTGGAAATCTTAGCTTTTTCATTAGATAGGGATACATAATTCAATAGCTCCTTTAGCTTCAATCCAGTGTTATTCTGTACTCCGGTTACAACTGCATACCTGATTTATACATTGAACTCTTCTATTATTATCAATGTAATTATAACCAATTTGTTCTGTAAAAATTTTAGCGGTCATGATCAACTATGTCTTAGGAAAACTAGAGAGTTAATGTTTTTCAAGTTATGCTACTCTGGGAGTGGTGCATTTTGGATATTAAGTTTGTGTATGTATTAATAGCAAGGCATAAGACATACCACCAAGTATGTTCCTTGTTTATAACACAGCAGCTTTTTGAATCCTATTCTAGTTACTTGAGTTACTTCTGCTTAACTGCTCAGTGGTGCAAGCTGTTTGGCGCTTAGCTTTTTTTGAGCGCAGCAGAGAAGACTGCAAGTAGATCCTGTTTTTAAGTAAAAAATTAAATTCTGATTTACATTTGATACTGCCTTCATTAGGGCCGCTGTAACCTCTACAGTCAGTCCTTTGCTTTTGGTTTCAGTGGACAAACCATGAAATCATTAACTGATTTTTAAATTATCTTTTTTCTCTGCTTGTTTTCAGCTTTTTGGGCCATTATTACACCTTTTGATTTTGGAAACAGGAGGCCATAATTTCTAGCTTTTGTGTGGAAGGAAGCATTACTTCCTAACACTACTTGTTTGTGAGAAATTAGCTTTTAAAATCATGCCAAAATGCAAATGAGGGGCTGAGCAGAATGGCAGGAAGTTAATCATAGTACTCCACATTCTTGCAACCTGCCAGAGTTGGAAGTAGTTCTGTAGCTCATTGGAAGGCTGGGAATGTCGACTTTCCAGAAGTGGCAGTAATTTGTTCTAGCCCTGGCTGCTTGTGGAATTATCGGGATAGAAACTATAGAATTCTCTTTTTGGGCTTTTCAAGTTAATCGAATATAATAGAAAACTAATGTACATCAGGATTTAATTTAGGGTTTGTGGTTTTTTTTTAACCAAATAATAGCATATGGAAATGAAGGAGCGAGCATATTTGAAGAATGGGAACAAGCACTTAGCAAACACATTTTGGGGGAATAGCAGATAATGAGGAAATTCAAGATAGATATATTTACTTCCAAAGCGTAACAGGAACATGGCTTTATTAAGAAAGCAGTTCTCTTCTCTCTTGTGAAGCAGAGGGTTATTATGCTTTATTGTTGTAGAGCAGTTGCATTTTGCAAGCTGTGCTAGGATTAAAGAATGATTCTAGTGTGTTTAAAATCTCATTGAGAACTGAAGATGGGAGGAAAAGGCTTTGTCTTTCAATAACCAAACCACAGCGAGCACCTTGGCCTCCAACAGGTGACGTACACCACTGAGCAAGCAGGTGGGCATCGGCTGGCCTCCACTTCAGCAAAATCTGCAGCTATTGCAACCTCAGTGCTGTCGTGGTCCACCACCGCTTCCACCCTGCACTGCTGGCTGGCAGATGTGGGTGAGTAAATAAGCAATGTAAGATGATGGGTTTCAGCATGAGACTTTGAAAAGTTTTGCTGAACGCTATAGAGAGAGACAGTAAGAAAAGAAGTATATTAAGATGTTTATTTAAATGAGCCCTTATTATTGATAGCTGAGGAAGAACGTAGAGTAGTTCTGAACAAGTGTAATAGAAGAAATCTGAAATGCCACAAAGTGAGTGTGATGGGCTTGCTTCTGCCCTGAGGTATACAGCCAAAAAATATAACCTTTGTGGATGACAAGGAATGTCTACATGCATTCCATGTTAAGAACAGCAGATTAAACTGTTCATAAGTACTATTAAAAGATATATGATTTTTCACAATATACTGCGCTTCACTGTACTTCATATATGGTTCAGCAGAACTCTCCCAGTTCTGCACACAAAGCTATTTGTATGGAGAGAAAAAAAATTACCACCACTGTAGGTAGAGCTTCCATGCAGAATTCAAGATGCAACTTGTAAAATACGGAGGCTTACTTTGAGTGTTATTCCCAACAGCTTCCTTTTGGGATTAAATCTATGTGCCTGTTTATAGGAATGCTTTTTTTTCTTTGTGATTAGATGTAATAATCGGACTATATGAAGACTTCTAGTGAAGAAGAGATAAAAGGGAGTGTATGATGCTCAGCAATGATAGGTTGTTTCTGTAGTCATGGCAAGTGATGCATTTAGAATACTAACAGCTTATTGACTAATGGCTTTGTGCAATTTATAGATTATGAATAATACAAAAAACTTCCTGCAGAAGGTCTTTTTACCTGTACACTAGTGTGATTATTGAAGAATGGCATGAGGTCTGTTCAGGAGAAAACCCGTATAGTCAAATTTGCAGCAATCGCATATTTCTGAAATGTAATTAAATCTCTGCAGGTAGAAAGTAATTAAGAAGTGTCAGTTGTATTTTATGGTTGGTTTGTAGTGGCTTATGATAGTTAAGTATGTTACTTAAAAAGGATGTAGAAAAATCTAAATGCCTTTTCTCCCCCATGTAAGCCTTATGTTCTTATGTTATCTAAACTCAGCTGATGGTTAGCACCTATAAAGGGAGACAGGCAGTTACTGAGAGCGAGTATTTCATGTCTCTCAATTATTATGCTACTAATGAAAAATATTTATGTGAACACTCAAGACATCTGTCCTTCAGGCCAGGAACATGGGATTTTATAGGCTGTGGAAACATTCTGGATTTAAAACAGACTTCTTTACAACTTTCATACCATGGGAGGACATCAATGCATACCAGAAACAGTCCTCCACTCTGCAGTAATGCCTTGTTGGCTTCAATAACGCAAGCAGACGCTCCAAAATTTCCTAATGGAATAATTTAATAATAATAAAAAAATCCCTGATGGTTCAAGTCTGCTATTGCTGAAAAAGATACAGAATGCTAGAAACAGTCTCTCGAGGCACAAGGTTAACTGCTATATCCAGCTTTATCTTCTAACAGAAACCCTCACCCATTGTCGAGCTGTATAAATTAAACACTACAGACAAAGAAATGCTGGGGTGAGGAGCCTTCCTCAGTTGTGTTTACCTCTGAACCTAAAGAAGTTAGAAACAAGATTTAAAAGCCTCAAGCGGAAGAGAAGCACAGGTGAATACCTGCCAGGCAGCAGCGTGTGACTCGGGTGACTGATTTGGTGAAAACCTTGCTGAAAAAGGATCTTGCTCCCGATAGCAAGTAAGATAACCTGATCACTGTTAGGCTGCTCGTTAGCAGAGTTCAGAAAGCACAGGGTATTTTTACTGTGAAAAGACGCTCCAGTCTCGGTGTGTCTCCGGAATATACGGGTCACCGGGGCAGGATCGCTGCCACCGTGACCCACCTTTCTCCAGGCTGTGACACCTCCTCCCCCCCCATAAACCGATGTGCTCCCGCCGCCCGCCCGCGCCCAGCGCGGACGGGCGCAGCCCGGGATGTCTGTGGGCTCCCG
>VYZM01015058.1:358703-408096 GCA_013398915.1 Dromas ardeola
CGGGGGAGCAGCTGTCCTCGCCCCGTCCCTACGGCGAGCCGATAGTGGCCCCGTTGAGGCACCCCCGCCCCGGTCCCCCGCCGTGCATCGTGCCCCAGGCCCCTTCTTCCCTGCCCGTCTGCCGGGATTTTCCCGCCTGCCGAGAGGGGCCCGGCGGCGACCGGAGCGGAGCGCGCGAGCCTTCGGCCCCTCTCCAGGATACGGCGGCTCGGGTGAACCCGAATCCCGGATGCCCGCCTTTGTTTGGGATGTGAGTGTGGTCCCGGTGGGGTAAAAGGAAGCCAGTCCTCCCCTTCGTCTTCTGTTCCTCCCCTTCTCCCCCTCACTGGTGGCAGAGAGCCCGGGCGGCCCCAGCCGTGCGGCGTGCCCAGCTGCCTGCCTGGCTGCAGTGTGCTGCCTGCAGCTCAGGCACCGGGAAGAGCCCATCACACGCTATTGTGCGGCTGTTGTCTGACAAGAGTGACAGCTAAAATGGAGCTATTACTTTACAAGAAGTTAATAAAAAGGCGCACTTAGCCTGCTGCCTGCCCTGGCTCCCATCCCTCTGGTTATCCATCACATCGGGTTAGCTTGTGAGGGGAGATGTTACTTAGGGAAAGGGCCCGAGGTGGTGTCAGGTGGCGATGTCGAGGGGAGGGATGACTGTCGCCCCCGGGAGAAGTGCTTTCCGCCGGGCGGGGCGGGCAGGGAGAGCCCCCGGCCGGCAGATCCCGCCACAGGGGCAGCCGGCGGGGGCCAGGGCTCCGCGTCCTCCCGGACACCTCCGAGATGGCGTTGGAGGTGTGTAAGGGCGAGAGCCGCTGCTGTTCCGGACAGCCGGGAGCATGGCCGCGAGAGGCTGCCGTACCGATAGGCTACGTGTAAAATTACAGCAACACATGTAAGCCCATTAGAGATTTTTTCAAATCTCCCATAGGCAACGCGGGTTGAAGTATCTCAGGGTATTTCATATAGGATGTCTTTTCCCTAGCATTGCCGATTATCACGGAATCTTCAGAGTTGGAAGGGACCTCTAGAGATCATCTAGTCCAACTCCCCTGCTAAAGCAGGGTTGCCTAGAGCACATTACTCAGGACTGCATCCAGGCGGGTCTTGAAAGTCTCCAGAGAAGGGGACTCCACAGCCTCCCTGGGCAGCCTGTTCCAGTGCTCTGTCATTTTCATCTGTCTGATTATGCGAGGCTGAGAGCTTCTGCTCAGCATCCCGAAGTATTAAAACAAGGAGATGTTTAGATCGGTGCACGGAGCGTGTTGCAAAGCTTTGCGCGGCGGGCAAGGGCGGTCGGAGCCCTCCCGGCTCGTCCACCGCGGGGGCTGCGGGGCCGGGCGCGGCGGCGGCGGCGGGACTCCCGTGCCCGAGAGCCGCCTCCAGCCCCGCTCGCAGGATGCGGGAGGCCACGGTCTCCACTTAACGCTTCTCCCAATCGCGGTCGTGCACAACGATGCGAGTCTGAACCTCCCGGTACCCCACGCGGAACTCCGCTGTCCGCGCTCAGGCACTTTATGGAAGCAATTTGGAACCTACTCGATAGACTCACTAGATTTTGCAAACTGTAAATTAGATGCATAATTGCAATTTGCGATTCCGTCTACTTAAGGAGCAGGGCCCCTCACTACAGTCTCGAACATGATTGTGAGAGGAGAAACTCTGATTTCCTTGTGGTTTAGTGCTGTGTGTTTGAACGTTAAGTTCTTTCTACGATGTTCAAAGGTCAGCACATCCTGTTAGAAAAGGTCATTCTCTTGCTTCAGATTATCGGTTAAATATTTCAAGCTCTTCAAGTCGATATAATTGTCGGTTATGGCGAACTAAGGCGGAGGGACGGTGGAGCAGGCGGCCGAGCCAGCGCGGAGCCCCGCGGTGCGGGAGGCGTGGGCTCCCCTCCGTCCCTCCCTCCCAGCGGTCTGCTCGGCCACGGGGCGCTGGGGAGACCCGGAGAGACCTTATAGTAAAGGTCCTGAGTTTTTCTGGGTATTAAAGATCCAGCTCAGTGTTCTAAGAAGCTTGATGAAGTATTAAGCTTGATGCTCTGGCAAAATCCCAAGTTACATAATTATATTTTTCCGCTTACTCGAATTGTCCTTTCAATTTTAAATAGAGATGATACAGTCCTTCTCGAAGGGTAGTTTTTCCATGAATTGTTAAATAGCTGCTGCATTCCAGCAGCAGATAAAGCAATTTCTCTCTGTTCACCTCTTAACCGTGTTTTTATAGTGGTGTGATGAAATGTTCAATTCTATTGTGAAAACTCCTATATAAAGAGAAGTCCTCATTAGGTGGACCTACTTTGCATTTTTTTCTTTACTAACAAAAATGTTTACTATAGTATCTCAAGAAGATATCTATCAGACTAATAATTTCTAGTGTATCTGTGCATCATCCACAATTTTTTATCCTCTCTGCGAGTACATAAGCACAAAATTAAAATCTGACTATGCTGTTGTGCAGATTGTTAGGAGACAGAGGGTTGCTTTTTTTTTCCTTCTTTTTGGAATGCACAGGGTAGCTGATGGAAAAATTTGGCTCAGATATTTTTATTACTTATGATGATATAAGAAATGAGAGAACTAGCCTGACTCTCAGATCTCAAGCTGAATTTGCATTCCAGAAAACTACTTGTGGTCAATTGTCTTACACCAATGAAGTAGGAGAAAAAACTAGTAGTATCTTGTGCTCGATACAAGTTTGTAGTAATTGCGAAGACCCAATCCGCTACAGTCAGTTCAACTGAACAGCTGAACTTCTAGTTTGTCCATTAGAAGGTTGAACTATTACACACTCAAGGAAGTGTAGTAGCTTTTCCATTCTGTTTTTTTCCCGGGCCTGCGCCAAGCTGTCAGTGTGGGGGACGCAGGTAATTGCATCAACTCATAGATTTGGGGCATGGTCTGCCATCATTTACTGCTGCTTTTGTAGAAGTTTATCATATGGACATCCCTGGCGGTTTGTCTTGCTAGAGTTCTTGTTATAGGTGGTCCTTTGAAATATTTTGTAGTAAACTAGTGGCAAGTCTGAAGAAACTTTCACTTCCCATTTTGTGAGCCTGCAGAGTACTAGTTTCCAGGGAAGAAAATGGTGTGACACGGGGTCAAGCCAGCCGTAAGCTGGAGTTAACTCGAGTTTGGGAGTTAAGAAAGGTGGAAGACAGCTTTTGGACAGCCAGTTGTGTATTGCTCTGCTGCTCTGTTGCGTCATCATGATTATTTTCAAATGGGAGTAGTTCACGGAAGGCAATGGGACTACTCATTTTGATGTAGGTAAATACCTGGATGAACAGTTAAATGAGTCAGTTACAACAGGTGCTCTGCTGCAATAAAAGGCTTGTATTTCCATTATTAGAACTGGTTTTGCCTCCTCCCAACAGTTCTTCCTTAAGACTTAGTTTGTTTTGCTGTTCTGCTAGAAGTTTTTAGTATTACCTAAAGTATTTGCTGCTTTTGAGTAGCAGATCATACATCACAAACAGCCCTAGACCAGCAGTTTTTTACTACGTTTGAGGCTATTTAGATATTGTTTTCAAAAGAGGCTGCAAAATTATAGATGTGGACAGTGAATAATTATGAAAGGAAGTTAGGAGTTACATTTTAACTGTTCTGGTACCTGGGTTTGTCAATAGGCTTTAGGTGCATTTGATAAATCTTAATTATATACAATTTCTAATTAGAAAATGATAGAAGGTGCAAGTACCTCAATATGGTAACATAATAATACATAAATATGTATAATTGGCTTTGTTATTTACTACTGAGTTAAGAACGCTGCAAACTTTCAAATAGTCATGAAGAATACTGATCGTCTTCAGAAAGCTTACTGTGTATTTCTCTATCTATCTGCTAGGCAATACAATTATATCGAGTATTAGAACAGACCTACAAACTTTCCTAGCTTCAGTTGAGAAATTCAGGAATTTCAGAATAAGGTTAGCATATATTTTACAATTTTGATGGATTGTATCATAGATGGGATCCCATTTTTCATTGAAGACAGGAATTAATTATAGAAATAGTGCTGTGTGGCTGATTATTTTCAAAGTGACAGCTGAGGCCGATATTACTCGTGCCTCAACAAAAAGATCCTGTTGCCAAAATGGAAAAAAAAGTTAGAATGGATAATAGGGCTACTGAAACAGTATAACAATATTTCAGATTTAATATCTCTATTGCTCTTGATTTCTTGACACACGTCTCAGTCTTCGATCCAAAAATTTGCCCATCCCTTTAGAATTAGTACTATTTATTTGCAAAATTTGAGATTATTTTAAGCATAATTTTACTTTCTGAATTTAAAAAAAGAATTCTTTTGGTTATTAAAACCTTCAGAACTGGCACGGTTAATGCTTTAACAAAACTAAGCTCTGATTATTATAATATAGTAGAAACTTATGGATTGACTTCTCCTGCTCTATTTAGGTGTTATTTATTTGAAAGTAGTCATAAAAGTCCTGAATTGGCTGGTGCATTTATAGTGATTACTATTAAATTAACTGTAGCAAATGTTTTTTAATACAGCTGTCTGTTGAGAAAGCTGCCCTCATCATAGGAGGAATATCATACGATATAGAATATGCCTACTACTCTGCAGCAGAAAAGTTGGTTTTTTTGTTGGGGGATTATAGTGCATTAATGATAAATCTGGTAGGAAGATTCAATCTTAAAGCTTCTCACGGAAAATGAGAACAAAGAAAGATGGTATTTAAAAAGCCATCTGTCAGTTGGCGTGTCAACAGTATTTTTATATAGGTGAGATTTCACACTGAAGAAGCCTTCCAAGCGCATTTCTCACCAGAGCTGTGTTATGGTGGATGCATTTTGAAAATTTATGTAGTTAGAACTATTTCTCACTTCTCAGTTACTGTGACCATCACCTGGAACTACACTTTCTAATTGATGTTGCTTTCTTAAACTTACTGGTAGAAGAGTAATAACCTTAGCCAAACATATTTTTGATGCTTATAGAATAGAAAACCAAAGTACGACATGAAACCTTTGACAAGAAGTTTAACAATATTTAATGCCTTAATTCAAAATAATATGCATATACTGTTGTGAGCCAAGCTATGAGTAGTTAGAACCTGTGGTAAACTTTATTATAAGAAAGCTATTAAAGCGCCAATAATGTATTGTATCTAACGTGATGCAATGATGCACTACTGAGCATGCAAAATACCTTAAAGCAAAAGATACAGAGTTTATTGTTTTGTTAACTTGACAACAGCTTAAATATCAGCATGAGGTTATTTCTTTCCTAATTGTTTTTCCAAAAAAACATAAGGAGGCTAATCTATGTTTACTATATTGTGATAAAAGGCTACAGAAAACTTTGCTGCCACAGTGGCATTATGCATTTAGCCTTATTCTCCAACCATCTGAAAAAGACAGGAAAATACATTGAATCGTGTTTCCTCTTAATTATGAAATCTGTTATTACTTTTGCTGCTGGGAGCAAATTCTATCAAAGGGGTTTAAAAACTCCAACAGCATTAAATATTTATCTAAAAAAATCTTACCTTTTCATGCCAGTCTAAGAGAAATATTAAAGGTGTGCATTAAGGAACTATGCTATCCTGAATAACAACAGTAATGTAATATGAAAGGCTCCTTTGTTGGCATCTGATCAGTTTGTATTAGAAAGATCTTATGGAACTTCATAGCTTAGTAGACCGCTTATCAGTACTTTTCTGATTTTTGGCTTGGTGCTGCTGTATGAATGGGTCACTGTTCAGCACTGCCATGGTAACAAGTTGTGATTCAGGGTGGACACAATCAGTTCAGCTTTGTACTTGCTCTCTCTTTTCTGTTTCTGGATTGACAAGAACGGTAGCGTTACAGGGCAGCAGGCTACAGGGCAAGTGCCAGACCAGAGGAGATACCTACTGCAGAGGTGATTGCCTACAAGACCAACGCTTTGTAGTTTGTTGAGAAAGTGTGTTCTAGTTCAGCAAACAGTATTTATTAGGAATGCAAATTGACAGATTTAAATGCACAATTAATCATGTAAACTCATATTACTAAGGAATAACTAATAAAAAAAAAGATTGTTTTTAGAGACTCTTTCAGGATCCAAAGATCCGAAGTACACCGAGCAATTGTACCTTCATCACCATTTTAAATCTAGAAAGTTAAGCGACTTGTCATATGTAAGTATTACAGCCTTATGAAATTTGGGCATAGTCGTGTACATAGATAATGTACACAGCTTATGCCGAGTATCCTATTCTATTCTTAATTAATCTTTGTATATCTCATCCCTTAGCAATAAATGTTAGGGAGTCAATCATCACTGTCCTTCTACTCCAAAATGGTTAACTTCTTTAAAAACAAAACTGCACAAAAAAATCCCATACCCTTCTTATAATAATAATAAAAAAAGTTCCTTTCATAATGACTTTAGGCCTTTCTAAAATAAATGTTGTAAATGTTGTTGTAGTTTAATTATAAAAGCAGTTTATATAATGCTGATAAATTTTAATGATTTTAATTTTTTAATGCGTTTTCTTCTCTCTAGAACTAACACACATAAATACTGCATCTATCCCATGATGAGCTACTGAACTAGCATTAACATTGAGGTTTCTTTTAGTTCTCCAATTCTTAAATTCTTTAACTATTGCACATACGGATTTAAACAAAGAAAAATACAGAATACTTTAGGTTGAGCACCATTTAGTACAATCAAAATAATTAATGATCAAGTAATCTGAAAAATTGCTCAAGCTTAACTTTTAGAAATGCAGGTTATTTTGCAGGAATGTATAAACGACAAGACCAATTCACGTAGTACAAAGTATTCTGCTCACTGAAATGCTACATTTTATTTACACAGTTTTCTTTCTATCAAATATTACTAAAGAATTGGTGGTACATAAACAATGGTACATGCAATATGATCCCTTTACTAAGAAAAATAAATTTACAGTTCTGTTAAATAAAGACCAAGTGCTATTATGTACAGTCTGTTAACTGAAAGGCCTTGTGAGACATTCAGGTCTATTTTTAATACTTTCCAAATAAATACCAAATAATGCAACATTTACAAATAGCACACCAGCAGTATTTTCACGGTAATCATTTTACAAATCATAATTTAGTATTTCAATTAAGCAAATGAGTAGTAGCTCCTTCATAAATATTAAGGCATGTCACATAGCATCAAAATGGAACCGATGAGCCTCCTGTCGCTTCTCTCTGTCGTCTGCTTTCTGAAAAATAGTAATAAAAAACACTTTGTGGGATCTAGAGCAATACTGTTACAGAAATGAGTTGTCAAATATTAGAGAATGGTTGATTTTTTCCAAGTCACTCATTTGACAAAAGGCAAGAAGCTTAGTAAAAGCCCCAATAATTAGTTTTTAAATGATGTCAGTTTGAAATAGCAATAATCTACTCAAAATTGGCTTCTGCTGTTAATGCTCAGTTGTTTTAGTATTTGTGACCCATTATTTTCTATTATTTCTAATAATGCTCTTTAAAAAGGAATACTTCAAAACCAAAGAATGTTTCTTAGTATGCATTTATTTAGTCTGCATTATAAATATGAGGTGAAATTTCTCTGGATTAACTGTAAATGTCATCTATGTTACACTTAAAATGAGAATCATTTTAAAAGTGTCTGTTAAATACAAATTTAGACAAAGATGGCAGTTCAACCAACAATTAACAGCATCAAGTAGGCTACAAGTGTTCCCTGTTTTTGTTTGTATTATGAAAATGTGAGGTAGGATGCATTTCTCTACTTATTTATGCAGAATATACATTGGTCTGCTGAGAAAGTAGTTTGGATGGTGCTTGGAAAAAAGGAGCCTATTTAAATTGTACCTATAATCCATGTAATATGTACAACGTCCTCTCCCACAAGCCTCCTCTTGTGTTCTAAAGCAGTAACAAGAGTATGAAAGCACTTAAAGGATTTTTGAACCTGTAGTGTGAACTTTTCTAGAAAAGTGTTTTTGTCATGCCAGACAGTATGTATAAATCCTAGCATAAGAGAATTTAGCAAAACAGATTTAAATGCTTTTTAGCTTGCTTATATCTAACTTTTTTTTTTTTCCCTATGAGTAAAACGAAGAAAAGCCTTTACAGTGTGCTGTTGTGTGGGCATTAGGATTTGTATCTCAGTTGATAAATATACACGACAATTTTGGTAGAAATCGGTGCGTGTGTTCTGCCATGAAAGTTTGTCATCTGCTTTGGCTCGAGGCCAAAAATTTCTTTATCACACAGTGTTTATATATGATAGCAACTCCATTGGATTAACTATGGATTTTACTGCATTTTGTGGCAACAGCAAAGCTGTCAGTGAAGTTTAAGATGTATCAGTCTGGCTTTTTGGCAGGAACTTTATCAGTGTCAGTAGTATTCTGCATGTCAAAAATAGGGTGGGAAGAAGGGAGTGGCATTCCTACATTGAAATGCTTGTCACATTGCACAAAATTTTATACTCTCACTTAGAAAGCAATTTTCACTCCATTTCTTGTATGCTTCCTGAAAAAATTACTACTTCAAATTTGACAGTAACTGATACTCTGATGAATCCATCAAAACTTCTCTAGCAGTATTATCATCAGCGTAGTGTTCACATGACTAGCCCCAAGACCACAAAGCAAGTTATAAAGAACCAGCATACAGGAATATCAAGGTCCCTAGCTAATGTAGCAGACTGTATTGTTGCAAGATGAATAATGGTGTAAATTATTCCTCAATTTCTCTTCCATTTGATGTATCTAAACTATAAACTAGTAACAGATTTAAAAACTTCTTTTTTTTTTTCCCCTCCAATGGATCCAAAATTTCTACGGCATGACAGAGCAACATACTATCCATAAATCCTAAAGTTATTTAAGCAATACAGTATTTGGCTGCAGATGAGCATATAAGAACTATTGTCAACAAAGGTCTCCTCCTACTACTGATCTGCAGAGGTCAAAATACATGGTTTATTTTAACTGATGAATAAAACACTGCAGCTTACAGACAGATATATATCCTCTGGGGGAAAAGAAGAGATTGTAACTGCCAGTACATTTCCCCTTCCTTTTTTTTGCTCTAGGTATTCTAGAGATCTCTAAGGGAAAATAGCATTTATGTAGAACACTATTTTTATGAGAGGATTCCTAAAAGAGGCAGTAAACCAAGAACAAGCTTAGAAACAAGGAACTTCGGAGTTTAACTCCCAGTCACATCAGTGATGCACAATACAGCTTTGGTCAAGATTCTTATTTGTTCTGTACCTCAATCATTTATTCTAAACATTGGGGAGGTAAAAATCAATAGGAGGGCCTTGGAAAATTATAGGAATTAACAAGTGTTTATACAATTGTCTGAAAATACACACAATTTATCCAAACATTTGTGCCTATTTTGAGCAAGATGCAACTGTTGAAAATGAAATATAACCATACACCACTTCATTCGCATATACCTAATGGGGCTTAAAGTGGCTCAGAAAGCACCCACTCTGGGCCGAGTGCTTCCTTACATTACAATACATGGATTATTATATGAAGAATTATTTTAAACATTGACATTAAATCTCCATTTCTCCAGATGGAATTACACGTACTTAATCCCTCCCCAACTCAAAGTCCAAGTATTTTTTCTGCTGCTCTTGTTGCTTAAGATGTGTTGGAGACAGAATTAAACCCAGCCAGTACATACTCTGAGCTACCAGGTAGCAATGCTTTCTTGGTACAGTAGGACATGCTAAGGACAGTCATCATAAACTTTCTATTTCTTTGCTTTTGTGTTTTATTTAAATATGAAGCATGTGCAAAGCCTATCTGAATGTTTAACAAGGTCATTTTATTCCCACAAGCACAAAACAACAAACAGTTCTACCACGTCAAAATGTGCAGTAATTTTATTTGACAGCTAAGATTATGGTTTGGGTATGTAGTAGCACTTATTGGCAATCCTGCCAGTTGGATATGATTGGGAACTGAGCATAGTTAAGAAAAGTGGGGACGCGTTTCTTTTGTGACATGAAAGGCCCCTTTCAAAATGCTTCTTCAAATCAATGGATTTCTATACACTGCATGTATAATTCAGACACAGAGAGCAAAGCAGCCAATATGCACACTATTGACTCTGTATACAGTCTTGAATGCTAATGTCAGTGCAATTGCCAAAGATAGCTACTGAAAAAGAGACGTTTTCCTTATTTTTAGATTACCAGCAGAACTCAAGATAAGTAAACTGAGTTTACGTTCCATTTTCCAAACTAGTACTCCTTAAAACTCTGCAAAATAGAAAGCTTAGATATGAAATAAAACTGTCTCATTTAGCTGGGAATAACAGCTTAATGGCAAAAGCTTATCCATGTGGCTCTTCATTTCCCTTTTTAAGGGTCTTAAAGCTTAAATAAAAACGATGCCAATTTTTAAGCTTGCAGTAAATACTGAATTAATAATAAACACCTATTGGGAATTAATGCAGTCTGTGTCAGAAATGATACTGTAGAATACTACTCAAAAAGAACAATGTACAAGACTGTAAAATATTAGGAAGTGTTAAATAGTATAGAAAATATAGAAAAGAAGCTAATTAATGAAGCTTACCTTTTCTTGCCAGTGTAAAATGCCAATTATTGCCAGGATGAAAACGCAGACACCAATTAAGGCTATAGCTGTTAGCAGCACAATGTTACTTGGGGTCAGATACAGCTTGGCACTCCAGCTATACAAAAGAAGAAAATCCAAGGAAACATTAATACCCTTCATTAGGAAGCAGAAAACAGATTTCACTTATAAAGATGAAAAGAACCTGCTAGTGAACGACAGGTAACAACTTGGTTTACAGAAGCTAGTGGCTATACTTAGAGACCGAAGCTTAATGGTATTTACTTCGAAATATATGCCTTAATATAATTACTTTCAGGTAATGCCATGTCTAAATTCAGTTTCCATTTAACTTTCCAGGAATGCTGTGGGTATCTTCAGGGATTGACTTCTTTCCCGTTAGGAGATTTAGCTCTTGCCTCTGCCCAGAACAGAGTAAAATCCATAGGAAAACCTTCCACAAAACTGCCTGGGGCTTGGGGAGCTGGAGAAGCAGGGTGAAATAAGCCTGTAAGACAGATTGTTTCCTCCCCATGAGAAGCTCCTCTTGGACAGGCTCATGGGGTCCGGTTGGTTAGGCATCTCTCAGTCTGAAGTTTACCCAGGGACAACTGCAGTTGTAGGCAACAGAACTAGTTGATTATGGCAGGAGAATGCTGGAGCAACAAAATTAAGCACTTTAAGGGCTTCCGGAAGACATCCCTTGAATGTTGTGGGGTCCTGAGGCTCAGTTAACACCCTTTTCGTAGTCCAAGCTTCCTACCATGGGAAAGCCTTTAGCAGGAGGCTCTAGGCTGAGGCAGGAAACTTAGGCCTCTCAGGAAACAACATATCCATATTAAAAAAAAAAAAAAAAAAGTGTTTATTGTGAAATCNCACAAACAAGATATTCTACTACACTCACATTTACCAAACGTACAGCCTCCGATGATGTCTGCTGCACTGAGTGACTGTGAAATACCCTCTGCTGGAAGTCCAACACTCAATACCCATGTGCAACCTACTAAATCACACCCATGTGAACAGAAAAGGGTGAAGAAAAAAAAAAAAAAAGTGTTTATTGTGAAATCTGATTTCTTCTGGGGATTCTATCCTTTGCTATTCTACAGTGTCCATAAACTTACTTTATAGGAAAGTAAAAATAGTTTAAGATGACAGAAAATTTTTTGCATAACATACATACCCTTAAATACCTCAAGACTATAACTACATTTTCTTCATCTGGCAGATGTTATTCCTGTGGTTGTTAATTAGCAACTCAAGTGGCACATCACTTCTCAACTGTTATTTGTCCTATAGTAAAATTAACTGCTGAAACTGATGTCAGAATCATTTCTGCATGATAAATGCAACTGACCTCACTAGTAGATCAGGCGGCAAAAAGCAGCTGGAATACGTGACTAATGTTTTCTCTAATAGCAAAGAGAGAAATATGCTCTCTTTCTGGGATAAACATTTTAATTGCAAAGTGAATTCAGTGTTTAAGCTCTTGTGTAACCAAGCCATTCACCTTTACTTAAAGAAAAACATTCATACCTGTGGTAACAGATACTGCCTTCAGAAGGGCTGAACTAAAGCTTTTATAGGCAACAAGACAGAAATTGCATGTTTGGTGAAACAAAAATGCTTGCTTCAGTCATTACCATGCTTGCAATTTGTCAAAAAGAATGTTGGTAAATCTAGCAAATATGTTATTATTTACAGGAGTTGAGCTGGTGATACATTTTGATAGTATGAGCCGGTAATAGATTTTGATTGTTTATAGGCACTATCTAAGAGTCTAAGAAGTATTCTGCCTAGTCACAGAGGCAACCACATCTATGGAACTAACCCCCCCACACCCACCGTTGTTCTTAAATTTACTTTCTATACAAGTGACTATTTTAAAACCTACACATAATGCCTAATTTAAACTCTGAATTAATGTAATTTTGTGACACGCAAGTCAAAATGACGAAGTTACCTTCGAGGAACATTATGAGGATAGGGGATGACTATAAGCTGGGAGTTTGGTATGATGGCTGTCCATTCTTGTTTCCTTATGGACTGAAAGAAAAAACAAAGCCTATGTCAATTACTAACAAACCAACATGCTTAAAAGCAAAGAAATTTTCTGTTGAAATATACAGGAAGGAGAAACAAAAAAAACACCCAGTTGCTTTTCTTTTTGTTTTAATGCAAGTGATTATTCCCTTATGTTTGATTATTCCCTTATGTTTGTATAAACCTTTTATTCTGAAAGCTCCAAAGTGCTTTAAAAAAAACCAACAAAAAAGTAAAAAGCAAAATAACTATTGCTGACATGAAACACAGCATCTGCTTAAAAAGTACAAAGCAACAACATAATAGGGAAAGAAGAAAAGAACCAATTCTACAAAGGAGGCAGGCAAAGCAATTCTCCAAATCACAATTTGGCCAGTATGCTACTTCAAATACCTCACTTTTTAAAGTAGTACCATCTGATCTTTAAAGACTGAAAATGGTCAGGACCCTACTTTTATGTTTCACCTGAAGATTAGATAATCACGGTAATGTCCACCTCCCATCGTACTGACTATGGTTTTACCACTGAGGCAGAAAGGATTACGTGAGTTTACAGGCTGGCCAGACTAACCCCAGGAATCTTACAGATGAGACCATAATAATTGGACCGTCAGATCGAATACTCATTTAACATATAAACAAGCACTATATACCTGCGCTAACATTTATAGACAACTTCAGTCATCTTTTGGTCTTAGTGTTAGCTTCAGAGCTTATACACCCCCTAAAACAGAGGCACACAAGGTTCTTTTTGGCAAACTTTTCTGTATTCAAACTTACTTCGTTGATATTCTTGCTTCTGAAAAGAAAAAAAAAAGTGTCCCTAGCAGTATTTCCATCCAAACTCTATTAGGAAAGGTAACACCATAAATATTAGGTTGACAATCTTAAATCTCAACTAACCTTTTCTCCTGAAGGACGAGGAATGCCAACATACAAATGGTCGAGGAAATTAGCACTACGTCCCAAGCCTAACACATTATATGGCAACTGGAGAGCAAAATGTGCTGACTGGCTAAGCTGTCCAGCTGAAATAAAATCAGAAATGAAGCCCAAGTAAGTATTTTGGAAAAAAACCCAACCCCAACCCCACCAATTTTCTACACAAATATACATTTCAGAGTCAGTAATAAAAACGTTTAAAAAGTTTTAACCAACCGCATGATTATTTAATTCTTAAAGGCTCAATCCCACATTTCCAAACTACTTGTGGGCACTCTCTTGGAGAATAGCTTATATGCTTTAGATTTCTAGGTAAGATGATTCTTTTGAGCACCGTTTCTATGTTAAACTGAATCTCTACTATTTATTACAAGTTGAGAAGAAATCAGCTACCTGCACTTATTTTGATATGAGTAGTGCCAAGTTTTTTGCCCCATTGATTTACAAGCTCAGACTCAACATGCGAAGGTTCACTTTAATTCTTATTAGTGTTAATCAGTAACTACTGGTTTTTCTTACATCACAAAATGTGCTAAGTAAATTCTCATGAACAAATTCTCAAATAATAAATTGATTTAATGAAAACAGGATTACAGTGGTTGTAAGTCAGGCCCTAGTGAGAGCATGTAATAATAAATAATTAAAGGAGAGAAATTAAAGGGGAAAAAATAACATTCTTTGTTTCTTGAAAAGGCAGTAGGGAAACAGACGAGTGTTGCAGCTATTAAAAGGTTCACAAACATCCCATTTCCAAAGTACCTGATTATTCCATTTAAATAAAGATCTTGTAATCTTTTAATTTCTGGCAAACTGATTCAGATCCTATGTAGATTCTTTCTTCATTCTCTAGAAGAGCCTCTTAGTAAGTGATCTGGTTACACAGCAGGAATGATACCAGCACCTCGTAAATACTGCAGGGAATTCAGCCCTTCACCAGATTAATAGAAATGAGTTCAAGGGATACTTGACAACCACAAGGAGGTTTACATCATCAGTTGAAACACTTTTTCACAGAGATAAGACATACAGTCAGTATTTTTTAAGTGTCAGGTTTTTCTCTGCTTTAACTGACAGATTATGCCTGAAATTGTATAATACAAGTCAAGCGACAAAACGTAACAGAATGTGAGTTAAAGAACATGAATTCACATTTTGTAATGAATTTACAGCCAACTCCTTTCTACTGCTCCACACTCTCTTCCAAGGCTTGATACTGAAAGTTAGTATTTTGCTTCAGACAGCTGGCTGTTGGCCACACTAGCTGCACCGCATCTTCCACAGTTGCGGTGAACAGAGCCGGGGAAAAGCTCCCGAACAACAATCACCACAACTCCTTTGGCAAAGCCAAACATAACATCCTTTCAAGAAAAAAAACAGAAAGAAACTCCCATCCTTAGCTCCTGGAGAGAGCCCGATAAATACAAGCATGCATTTGCCATTATACAACAGCAGTCATCCCAGTGGGAAGTCTCTGGAAAGTGACCGTACAAGAGTATTATAAAAGCTCTGACCCCAGGGGATTACCAAGATATGACACCTACTTTCAGAAGCAGCTCTTCAGGTTTTTGTAGGCTCTTATGGAGGACAAGCTACTTTGTATATTGGATAATGATAATTTTGAACCCCTATTCAATACAATGATTACTTCATGGTTCTATTTTTCTGAATCTCCCCACCCTCCAGCAGCTTTTTAGGAAGAAGCTTGCCATATGCTGTTAGGCGTGTTTTGAAACAGGCCTGTTTAATCATGAGGTAAATATTCTGTATTGTTGTAGTTTTAGAGCCATGATAATTTTATTTAAAAAGGAAACATAAATGTCAACTAAATACACCTAGATAAGATCTGAAAAATCAGCTTGATGCAGTTACCTTTTTATTAGGCTAAAATGCTATTAGCAGAAAGAAACAGTAACAGTTTTCCTAAAGATTAGGCATATTTTAGATTTACTTTTTCCCCACGCAGAACCACGTAATGAGCAAGCAGATGTGGAAATATTTAAATAGGATTTGTACTTTCAGTCCTCTGTTGCGATGGTGAGGTGTACTGTGTACATTGTTAGGTGAATTCCTAGATTATGGAATCTGTGGCAGACAGCATTATCTGAGAAGCTTTTCTCTAAGAATAGGGATTTTTCTAATAAGTTGAGATAACAGTATAGGATTTGAGTCTGTCCCCGCTTTGTCACTGACTTCCCTTACATGATCTTGGCTAAAATGCTCAATCTCTAGGTCTCAATTTCCAAATCTAAAATTTGAGTAATTCCCAAATTAGAGTAAGCACATAATATTTGAAAGCACTGGTTACCAATATAAAAGTAGCAAGGAACAAAGGTAGGTTTATTAAATTTGACTTAGTTATAAACCCAAACAAGGTATGTATTACTTGATCATGCTGTAACATAATACAGAATTTTCTTTAAGAATTTCCTTCGCTATCGCTGAATTCCGAAGGACTTTTCCCAAAAGAACAAGGTGCTGCTGTAATATTTAACATTGAAAGGCTTTTAGAATGACTTTTGAGTGAAATATTTAGGATTACGAAGAGACTGCAACTGAAATCTTCCTTTTTTCTTTCATCATACAAATGAAATGAATGTCAACTAAATTAAAGGAAATAAAAGAAAATGTCATACACTGTGTGCAGTCAGCCTTGAAGAGGTTAGAGAGTCAGATACTGCAGCTAGAATTCTTAAAAGCATTGAATAATTTCATGGCTACTAACACTGGTTCTTATGCCTACTAAGATAAGGATAATGAAATCTTACGCTTCAGGATGTAAATAGATCATTTGCAAAGGTCAGAAAGGAATGTTTTCTTCTACATAGCTGACAGAAAATGTGCACGTACCTTTTCTTTATTTGCCTTTAAAATTGAGAGATATGAGCTAGGCAGGACTTGGGATGATAGCATATAGAAGGTTCTACTTTACTTTAAAGCTGACTACAAATATGAGCTCTTTGAGACTATTTCTTGCTTTATTCCAGCTATATCTATCATAAATTCTGTAAAAGTTCGATGGTTACTCAAATGTTCCACTTAGAATTGTAAACAAATAATTAAGAATGACAAATGTTCATCTGAGAAACATAAAAACCTTGAACAAAGATTAAAGAAAAAAAAGAGAAATTACAGAGAGTACTGTTAACAGTTTATTGTAATTTCTGAAGTTCTCTGTCACCAGTAATTAATTTACTTATGAAAGTATTTCAAATTTAATTTAAGTAGCAACTCTAGTTATTTGCTCTGTTGTAACACTACTGTAAACAGTTTTCTGCTTATTGCAAGAAGATTTGAACATACCATTTCATCTTCAAGCAGAAAGGTGGGATTTATCTCTTATACTAAAATCATTCTTTACGCTTTTGGAAGCCTATGAAAGCAACATGGAGAAAGTGGCTGTTGCTTCATAGCTTGTTTTTCTTCATCAGTAGAACTGTTACTATAAACAGGAATTAAAAAAAGCCTTCTGTCCATGCTGTACATTATTACTTTTTAATACTACTTTAAGGACACTATGTCTTTTGCCTTATACTTCTTGTCTCAAAGAACTTATTTGGAAGCACCCAGATATCATGGGCTATGGTGTAAGTATTGCTGTTTAAATTTTTGTTTTAAACCATAAGTCACTAAGTTTATTGCTGCAAAAACCTTGGGCAGAGTAAAAAACCTCAACATTTTAAGACATAGTTTTCAGTGGTTTCAGCCTGACAGAGACCAAATTTTTACGAAATAGCTAATGGTGTTGGGCAGCCAAACCTTACAAAATTTTGCAGTTTGATATTCAGAAATCCTTCTGAACATATGTGAACCAATCTCCTTATTTTTGAAGTCTGCCATATAAAATTTGAAGCAATACATATCATTAACCTTTTGAAAGTCTTGTCTGAAAAACAGAATGATGTGTCGTCTATGACACATACAGTACTTGTTCTTTTGTATCTGAATTGAGGCGTTTCCATTATACGGATGTAAACTTGCTGAAAGCTTAAGAGCAGTGCAATATGCCCTGGGTTAAATTGCAATGTCCTCAACAGCTTATTTCAGGGTGACTGGACCTATGCAGCCTAAGTACTTAAATGAAGCCAATTTATGAAGGGAAGGTGATTACATTTACATGTAGAAGCAATGCTTTCTATTGTTTCTTTAAACAGAACTGATAATGTGAAATACTGGATTTACGAACAGACTGGCTGAACCTACATAAATAGAATCACAAAACTAGTATCGTTCAGTCAGTTTAAATGAGCTTATTTTGTGCAATAATAGAGCAGAATGTACAAGATCACTATCCAGAGTTAAAAGACTAACAGAAACTCTGATTTCAAACCTGTGGTCTCCTGAAGCGCCATTCTTTTAATTTTTTATTTATGATGCTTTTCTTGACAAAATATAATTTGCTTTTAAGTAGTCCATTAAAGCCATTCAGATTAATTCAAAATAATACTATTTTGGCTTTCAAAAGTCCCTCAAATTCAATATATTGGAGGACTTAATAGCTAAATGTATTTTCATAAATAAAAATGTTATGTCATTATTTCTTCCAGTTGCTATATTTTCCTCTAATTTGCAAAATGATGCATTTATCAGAAGCTTTAATACATTCACCAAAATAGTAACTGAAGATTTGTGTGAAGTGTGAATCAAGTTGTCCAAAAAAGCCCAAAATCTAAGAGTTAGAAAATATAACAAGGAGTTGCTTTGTTTTAGCCATACATTCTTAGTACCTGTTGACAATATAGGTGGCTTTTCTGGTAAAAAAAAACCCAGTTCAGTGTGTAAAACATAGTATCTGAGTTGTAGCCTGTAGTCTCAGACTTGCATCTAGATTCTTCTCTACCATCATCTACCTTAATACTGAGGTCAACACATGAATGACTGCTTTCTTATAGATTAGATACCCATATGCATCCTAGAAAAAGTGAAAGTTATTCCAAAAAACTACATGCAGAAGTTGCACAAATTGCTGCATAGCTATGAACAATATGCATGGAACAGCTGGAATAAGACAAAGCCAGTTCAAGAGTTCGGTAAAATTTCACAGTGGACATGCATCACTTAAGCCGCACAGTTGACGCACTACAGTGGTATTTACATTACAGCCGTTATCAGTATTGTGCTACATTGCACACCAAAGTGTTTCCCCATCTTTTGAAGCTGACAGCTCCTTATTTTGTTTAAAAATGTGCCAGAACCACTTACTGCAAAAGAAAGGGAAAATATAAATGATAATAATGCAATACCTGTGTAATATGCATAAGAATTTACAAAGCAGCTTTCAGAAAAAAACGAACAAACAAAAATCAACTACTCCGAACTTGAAAGCTTTTTAGGAAGTTGGAGAATTTGATTTCCTTGGCTTTAGTTGAAAGCTTTACTTCAGTTCCCTTATTACTGCCTTTGGAGTTGTAGGTCACTGGTTGGGGAAAAAAAAAATAGTGGAGAAAGAGCTTTTTTTCTACTTAAAATTGTGCAATGGCAACTTCAGCTTTCTAAGGGCTAGGGATGTCTCCCTCTTCTGACTTTGCTGTTTGCCTCTTTTCATTAACCCACACGATAAGAAATTCTAGATTCATGCAGTACACAATTTCACCTCTCCACTTTTTCTGCAATACCTTTTCCTGGACTTCCAGAAATAACTGCGGAAAGTGGATTGAAAATGCACACTTGCATCTTTGATACCTGTTACTTGCCCTGGTGCTAACACTTGTGATACTTCTTATGAAAGCCCAAACTCCGAAGCCGATGCATTTATGTGAGAATATGTGTTTTCATTAAGAATAACCTTGCGCCATGAAATTATAGAAGCAAAACTAGAAACTCTAAAAACTCTTAAAGACCCCCGAACAAACAATGAAATGATCATATTGCTGATATCGCAACCCTTTGCGCAGGGGAAAGTTGTCCAATTTGTAATGCCTAAATATTTGAAGTTTGCTAATATTGCATTCAACATTACAAGTTCAAGTAAGTTTTCCAAACAGAGATTTATATAGAAAAACATACTAGCAGGGTATCCCCACCTACAGCAACCAGAAAATCCCTCACAGCAGAATCCAGCTATTGATTCAATTATTAAATAACTCCCGCCTGTTCCATGAATACACTCTTTTTCCTATATAGTAGAATTCCGCATAATAAATCCTGCAATGTCAAACGGCTATTGAAATTAAGCCTATTTTGCATTTTTCTGGTACATATTGCAATGTTGATGTTTCAATTCATTACTATAATAGCTGCTAGACATTTGTGTTCACCTCACAATCCAATTTAGTTAAACAGCATGAGAACTCAATGCAACAACAGGGAAGAGTAAGCAGATTTCAAAAAACCAGAAGGGCACGACTTAACAGCATGTGAAAGGTCATTCTGCCATGGAAGGTTTAAAAGAAAACCAAGCAAAACCAGCAAAATGAAAGAGCTCTGAAATGAGAATTGCAGAGGCAAGCAGTCCATACAGCTTCAGTCATACAGCTGCTTAAACAAATTATGACTTGATCCATATAAGCAATCCAATTAATCTATTTATATGATAATATTACTCCTACTTAATGCACATTGATCTTTGAGTAAACCTTAAACATTTATTGTTCTGTTGTTCCTGGCCCACAGGATTAATGGTTTTGGTAGACACAAACTGCAACTATGGGCCTATTTATTCCAAACTCTAAGTCCATCGGTATATTTTTACTTTAAGAGAGAAAATTAAGATGACCGCAGCACAGGCTGAAACACACAAGACATTCTCCCATTTTAAGTGGAAGTGAAAACATGAAACAACACATCAGCCTGAAGCTCCAGCCAGGTTGGGCCTGGCTTGCAGGGTTCATCAGGTACTTAAAAGACATGTGGTACATCACAAAAATATAGAAAAAATATTTTGGGTATGCCCCACTAGTCAACGCACTAAGGAGTCAGCCAGGACTGCTGTGGCTACGGCAAGGCAGAGCTACCAGTTCTATCCCTCTATCTGCCTGCCCACAGACAGGCAGGCTTCAGGGCAGGAATTCCTACAAAGGAGAGAAAGAGAAGGTATCTGAGGGTTCAGATGTTACACAGAAGAGGGAGAAAGCAAGCAGGAAGACAGAAAAAATGGGTTGTGGTGAAACAGGAGGGATATCAGAAGGAAAACCACAGTAAAAAGATGCTGATGGCTAAAGGCAGCCGCGTGTTCATAGTATGAAGCCTCTACAGGACTGCCCACTCATTTGACTTCCTCAGCCCTTGACCAGGCAATAACAAATTTAAAATGTTTGTGTTGTGCTGGTGCTATAATATGAAACCATCCTTGCGCAGTTTCTGAAAACATTTCAGTAAATTAATAGCTGTTCCATATTAAATTTAAAGTATCTGATCTTATTGATGTTGTTTTGGGTCCACAAGGACATTAGTTCTAAGAAAATCAGTTTGTGTTATTAGTAATAAAATAAATGAAACCAAATATATCAAGTAGGTAGCCTTCTCAAGAAAACACAAAGGATCCTTATTGGGAACCACTTCAGCTTGCAAAAAATGACAGGTCTGCATTTTAGCCAAGGTCAGAACTGTTAACAAATAGAGCCATATAGATGCAATCTGCAGTAATTTAACTGGCATCAGTCATTAAGCAAAATTCTGTTCCAAACCAGAGAAGTTTAGTAGGGCTACTATTTCATTATCAACAATGATTTTTTTAGGATGCTGAAGTTTAAGAAGAAAAACAAACCAAACTAAACCACAACCACACAACAAAAACGCAACAAAGCCCAACATCTTGCATTTGGTTAGCTTTACTAAATTCATCTTGTCTATCCTTCCTCCCCTGCGCCCAAAGAACAGCTTCAATTTACTTTGTGCTCAACTTTAGATGTTATAATCTACTTCTTGCTATGCATTGTTGCTTCCAGGATTCAGCTGAAAAACACCACGTCAGAATGATGTTAGAAATTTCTTAGAAGCCAATAAAAGCCTGGAAATGCAGATATAGAGATGAAAATCTAGGATGACACTCATATTTAACTGTGGGGTCTCCTTAAAAACGACAACTCCAAAAGGAATGGGGAGTGGATAAGGCAGATCACAGGAAGCGGATCAGAAAGCACAGCTTAAATTTAAGTTTGCGTACTTCTCCTGGATTTACACCTGGACCTGATCTCATCTTAAGCATAAAATTCCTTAAATATTTGAAGAAGCTGTTGCGATTGAATTTCCTCTTAGAGAGAGAAGGTCTGTGGAGACATTAACCACAGATGCAAGACCCAGTACTTCTCAATTCTAGTGCTCATTTTGGCAATTGCTATTCCTTGTAGCTAATTTAACAGTATTTCTTGTTGTAAGATTACAAGTGAATTGAGCAATGTGAAAGTAAAAGCACAGAATATGCGCTAATTATTATTCCGCTATCTTTTAACAACATACTGGAATGTTAATAGGAGAGTGAATAATTCTAACAATGTTTTTAAAAAAAAAACCCCTCGTAATTATGCAAATTTCCTGTAGTTACGGCTTGGCAGATCAAAGAACCTTAAAATGAATTAGATAAGGACAGCCATATGTGCCTTTTTATTTTACTCTTTGCATGAATATTGCATACATGAAAGATACCATAATTCAGAACTAAAGACCTGCAGAATTAGGCAGATCAGAAGCAGAACGGTGGATACTTCTTTGAGTACTGTAGGGTTTACTTTAGCCCAGGGGTGGAAGGATAACTTAAGGTGACTGGATAGTTTGGTTGCAGTGCTCCGGCCAATAACTCTTCCCCACTGAGACCAGTGGCGAAGACAACAAATAGCATCAGATGACTTAAAAAAAAAATATAACTGAATGGTGCGCATCATTTTCATTAGAAAAAGAACCATGTTGTTATTCATGTTACTTCTTGGAAAGAGATTAATTATTTAAAAAAATATGAAAATATGATTACAAGCAACCAGATTCTCTCATTATTGCTTTAATACAATTAAAAGCTTCATATATGGATTGTTCCATGATACTATATAAGGAATGCAAATAAGTTGGTGAAAGTTAGTTTTAAAATAACATACGGATGCCGTGCTTTTAAAAGCTTAATGTGGAAAAGATGTTTTGTAAGTTTATATATGGCCCAAAAATGCCATGTGGGTTTGGTATTGCCCACCAGTACACATGTATAAAAGTGTTGCTGGAGGTATTTCTTGATAGTCAAATAGAATATGATTCTGATGTAACAGGCTGTTTTCCAAGATAATAACCTGTAGGGCAGTAGTTCTAGTTAGGAGAACATTTACTGAGTTCTACAGGTAGGACTTGTAGAAGTAGTCAATTTAGCTACAAACTTAATATAATAGCTTCAGAAAATGTGACTTTGAAAAGTTCTTGCAGGAATTATACAGATTCAAAAAAATCTATTAACATATTACAGTTGAGAAACTGATCAAAGATAGTATTATAAAATTCCCCGTAGCAATACTGCTAGGGTCATAAACGCACTTGGAATTCATTACTGTTATTTTGTAATGCCAAAACAGAAAAGGAAATTCATCTTGATTGGACTCTGTTAGGTTTTTATTATTGTAAATATGGTAGCAGTGAAGATGAATGGTACCATAGGAGTATTAAATCATACTTGATAGCTGTTTCTTAGAGGAAATTGTAAAAACATTGCATTTCTAAAAGCACTGCCCCACGCCCACCAAAAAAAACCCAAAACAACCAAACCCTAAAGATAATGTTTGAGGAAAAAGTGTATTTGTTTTTGTTCTTAGAAAACTAGAAAAATAGAATTAAGAAAATTACACATGAAATAAGTCCGAATTTTAAGCTAGCTTTATTCCCCACAGATATAAGGAATTCGTAAGCTATGTGCATTCTTCCATGACACAGAGGTCTATAGTTGGAAGAACATCTTTATTTTGCCACTGAGTTATTTTATAAGCTTGCTTAAATAGTAAGGGCCAAAGGGTCAAACACACACAAACCAAATCCATCTAAACTTGTCTTTCCTCAAAGTGGGGTTTAGAATCAGTTTATACTGCTGTGAATTAACCTTTTAATAGATATTCTGCACTTGAGATCCCAGAAACCCATTGTTTTGTCACCTTCTGGTTAAAATTATGTCAATTTATAAAAATCAAATTTATTTTAAAATGCAGCATGTAATGTATCATCCAGCTATGCCAAATTTCAGTCCTCTACAGTTACTATTTATGATATCCCAAATATAAAATACTTTTAAGAATCTAATAATAGAGATTCTACTAGCTGTTAGACGCAATTTTTTAAGTGTGTATTGTATGAGTTCACTTAAAATATCAGATTTCTAAGTCTGAGACTCTGTAAATTACAGATAAGTAGCAAGAGTTAAAATATTCTCTGACTACATGAACATTGAATCTAAATGGGCATAATTAGATATAAGCAAAGATTTTTGTTGTAGGTTTTTTTTTTTTATTTCTAACCATTTTATAGCACTTTCCTAAAGAAGAAAAAAAAAGGGTCAGTTTGATGATTTCACTAATGTGCTGCTTTTCTTACACAAAAAATGTCTTTTTTGTTACTTTGGCAGAGTTATTCATCGGTAGTCCTGATTATCTGATTGTAAGATCATGTGTAGGTATGGAGGAGGCAGGTACATGTCACATGGCCAAAGGAACTATGAAGCTGTGTTTTCGTTAAGTTGTTTTATATTTACATGGGTGCACCAAATGTAGGTAGGCCTTCTTTAAGACCCAGTGAGCCCGAAGGAATAAATACATTCCACTACTTTAAACTTTCTTCATTTAGATGCGTGTTCATCCAATGAATGCACTCAACTAACTTTTAGTGGCAGGCTGGAAAGAAATTTTGTAACATAGAAATTACAGTTATTTCTAGTAACTCTGACAGCAGCTCTCAAGAAGAAGTTTTACCAATAAGTCCATATTGCAAGAAGATGGCCCCCAAGAGTACAGAGCCGCAGTCATCAACTGCTAGTAGGTTAGTTAACAGTGTAAGAAGAGATTAGCAAACTCCAATCCTTATGACGCAAATTTGTGAGAGGCTTTTTTACTCTTTACTAAGATATGAAGTGCATTCCAAACTGTTTATACTTTTGTTGTTTTGAAAAACAAGTACTTATATGTCTTAAAAAAAGAATAGGTACCACAAAATTGCTTGTATTTAACAGTATAGGTCTTACTGGTATCCTATCAGAAACTCAACTCTAAAGCCAATATGCAACATGGAAGCAAAAATAGGACAAAACTAAAGATACCTGGTCATCAAGAAGAACAGAACAGAAAAGGCACTCCAATGTGGATTAAAGTAATATGGATAACACAGTAGGAATCTCTAGAAACCTGTCCTGAGGCAAAATGCCTTCAAAAATGGGATAGAAGCTGTGAAACTAAGCATATCTGTATTTGTATGAATATGAATCTGGCATGTCTTTGCATGGCAGCCCTACTTCCTGTATGGAACCTGCAACATCTTTTAGCCTTACCTTCTATTTCTCCACAAACCCTCCACAGCACACTCAGCTTTTTTCTGCTATGCTCCTACGTTACTGCCTGGGCAAGAACATCTCAGGCTAAGGCTAATTGCGATGGCACGCGTGCTGACCATGTGGCCAGCCTGAGGACAAAACCAGACGAAATAACCATTGATCTCTAACTGAAGTCTTTTCCTCATGTGGAATTTTGTCTTCTACCAAACTGCTGATTTTTACAGAACTGGTGGAGTTTTATTTGAGGCATGTATGCTCCAGCTAAAATTGGCTTGAGTAAGCTAGTGGATTCAAAAGTTATTAGGGACCACAAATAGCCAAAGGCAGCTTACTGAAGAAACTTTTCCAGGAATCCAGGCTTTTGAGGGACAAGGAGAAAGATACTGTGTAGGCCTTTACCAGTATTGTCTGATACGGTTGACAAGACAGGCTGTACTGTGACTTGGCTCTGACAAAGCTTGCAAACCTTCATCTTGGTAATTAGTAATAATGAGATATGCCAGTTGTTACCCATACAGCACTGGCTGCCTAAGGACATGGGTCAGTCTAAGAGAGTGTAATGTAACTACAAACCTCTAAAGCCATCACGGGGTTAAGTGTTTCCAACTATGTAAGCTCTTTTTAAATTTAGTTTATGAAGAAAACCTTCAGAGTGATGAAGCTGAGTGTACAACCGGCACGATTAGTTTGTTAAAATGAATTTGTGCAACAATTAGAAAAAATACTTTGCACTTTCATGATAATATTAATTATTAGTTTGTTTAAAAATGTAGGGTAATACTTTCAAGCTTTCAAACCTATATTTAAGCATGTATGAATACAGAAGTGCTACAGAATATCAGGATATGTTTTTGCAGCCATCTGGTTCTTATTTCAGAACATCTTTCTCTTTATTTTTTCTAGGGTGGAATTAACAGTCCTGAGCACAGGATTCAAGGTGAGAGCATTATTGTTCATTTAGGACCTTAAGGTGTCAGCACTTACTCCCCTCAATTATTGCTGCTATTTAAATTAGTGTTATACAGAATACTGTTTTCCCCAGTGAACTACGGAAAACTTTTTTTTTTTTTAAATCTGAGTTTAATCTGAAATAAGACTTGAGTGACAGGTGCAGACAACTGCCACCATTGGGAAAGAGTCAGAACGGCGCAACTTACAGATGTGCATACTCTGATCATGTTTTGCCTAAGCACGAAGCAAGTCCATTATGGTTGTGAGATTAATGGTTGTCAGACAAACAGAGCACTTAGCACAGTCACCTGTGTCTTCTAGGAGCCACTAGTACAGACCTAGGAAGGCAGTATAAACCCCAGATATTCTAATACTAGGCACTGCTTGGACCATGGTCTAATGCATTATTCTTTTTTTGTCTACTTTGTTTTTGGACTCACGTAAACTGTGGCATCTGCAACATCTCATGCGATTAAACCTCTAGTTAAGCTAAAAGTTGCACGAAGCACTGCTTCTTTTCATTTCTTTTGACCCTGTTACTTAATGATTCTTTGATTCCTTGTGCTTCTTGTATTATGGAGCCATTCCCTCTCTATCTTCCTCATGCAACTCAGGATTTTATAGATGCCTGTTAGCCTGCCAGATGTAGCGAACAACTCCAGAAAAATACATCCTGTTGTTACCGAATATTACATTGATCCTTTTTCATGTGGCTGCAAGATTCTATTTAGGTATTTCAAGGCCACTGTTGTTGTTAGTACATAACTGCTAAGGAACTGGTAGATAAAGTAAATCATTAGAAGCTTATGCTCTCTCCCAAACTGAGAATATTGTACCCAACGATTTTTCAGATTGGGCAAGATATAGCCAACTGTTCAAGCCCGATTTGCATGGGACAGAAGAAAAGAAAAAAAGAACGCAGTTGTAATGTTTGTAATAAATATGCAATCTGTAAAGAAAGAAAAGAAAGTTAGGGGCTTGTGGCCTTGTAAACTGAAGACGCTATTCAAAACCAGTCCCATTTCACTCTGTAAACTTCTTTCCAACTCCTCAGGTTGCTGAGAAATATATATAGACAGAGCATGCCATGCATATACTCGATATGAGGTTATCTTACCTGACCCATTTTTCAGGTATCCATTTGCATCTACAGTAGTGTACATGATGTAAGGACCAGGCTGATTAACGCCGAAAGGCTACAATGGGGGGGAGGAAAAAGCAAGCAAAATTTTAGGAACAGATAAAGCTATAGTAATAAAACAGTGAACCAAAGAAAAATGTTTCTACATTAATGATTTCATTTTGACATAGATAATTTCAAAATTCTGCAACTGTTTTGGTCATAGCATTATGTGGAAATTGATTTTCAAAATATGGCTAATCAGTTGGCTACCTAACGTTTAGTTTCTCCTGAAGAAAGCAATACTGTTCAGTCCTCTGGCAAAAGGTTTAATGTTTCCTCAGAAGTTACAAGTAAATTTAAAAAAAAAAAAACAAATTCAAATAAATAAAAAGCAGAACCCATTTGATATTTTCTGAGAGAATGCACTATCTTGATCGTCTTTCTGAATTGAAAAATACTGCAAAAATTCAAAATTTTGTTATCGTTATTTAGCAATGTTTTATTTAATTCATGAAAGTAGTTGAATAGTTACTCCTCGATATCCATTTTAAGCAAATTCTCTTGAGGGAGAAAATGTACTTAAACATCAAAGTACAGTTATGGGGAAAAAAATTAAATAAAAAAATAAATTAAAAAGAAATAAATCAAAGGGAGTCGTGGATTACTGAGTGATGAACTGTAACAAATGCACCTTACACAAAGCATCTTACACAAAGTAAGAAGGGAAAGAAACAATGATCGGCACTGGTGGGGAAGGAAAAGGAGGGGGGACAACTGTAAGAATGAATTTAAAAGAAGGTTTTCCTTTTTTTTGAAATGCTGAATTCAAGCTGATATTAGTACATCAAATCCAGTAAAAGTGCTTCAATGATCTTGATAATGAAATGTTCACCAACATCTGTTGTGAAGATTTGCTTTTTAAAACCTCTCTTTCGTTTTGTAATTAAGCTATCAAATGCCCTTATTATTTTATATTAGAAATTAAACCCCATGTCTTAAAACAGGCTTGAAGAAAAAGTTGGTCGCATTTGAAGCAGTTTGTGTATCTTCAAGTCATATTTTTGCAGAGTTAAAGTGCTAACGCTAGCTTTGGTTCCTCTAAATTCCTCTTTTAGGCCAACTTTCATTGTGAACACTGCTAAACAATTTGCTAAGTGAAAGCTTGGTGGGCGAGTTGCATGGTGTCTGGAGATTATGAAAATAATTGAAATAATAGAAATCAGCACACGTATATGTGACTATCTGCAGAATCATCAGAACCAAGTATATTTCCTTCCCTTCTGTCCTTCATTGTACCCACTTACTGTATTGTAGTCCAGAAGTGGCTATATGGCTGAGTCTGTCCCATAATCCGTTCTGCCTGGCCTTTCTGACTGCCCAGAACAAGACCTGGCAAACTACCCAGTTTGGGCATCCAGCTGTATTACACAAGTTTTTCTTTTATCTGTTATATCCCAGCCCCAATGATGCTGGGTAGCAAAGCGCGTTGCCCAATCAGTCATCTCTGGTTTCATCTCTGAGCAGGCAGCTGGCGAAAGGTACGGTTCTCATGTATGCAGGCCTGATTTGGATCACCCATTCTTCCAATCAATAACTGTCTTAATATGTGGACAGTTTTTGGTATAATTAGATCTCAGCTTATTTGAAGCTAAATAATGCAAGTTATAGTTACACTTACTGTTATTTTCCGAGGACAGTCATTAGAACAGAGGCCACTGAGAACTGCAAAAACAAAAAGTGAGCTTGTAGTGTTTATGTTAACGAACCATCTTACAAGCACTACCTCTGAAATCTGTTAAAGTATAGTAATAGTATCAGGTATTCATTAAAACACATAAAGAAAATAAATGTCTTCTGTATGACTTATGTTAATGTATAAAAAATTTCCTAATCTGTTTGAAGTATACTCTTTGAAGAAATTAATTGGCTAGTCACTGTTTTATCATACCTCATTGGTTTACCAGCTTCAAGAGGAGAGACTCGCCAGTTAAAAAAAAAATCCAAATTAAAACATTTTTAAAATAGCGGACTGTACGTTTTATTAAGTATTCTTCATTTCTAATAATTTAAAAATATTGGCAGAGATTCAGCTTTACTGTTTTAACTGGTAAAAAGGTAAGTAAAGGGATAGTTTTTTATCTTGATTTAAAGCAATTCACAAAAGCTGTAACAAACAAAAATCCCATTACCTATTTATTCTATGAATTCAAAAGTATATAAGCAGATGTGTATAATGCTACTTAATATCTCAAACCTGTGACAGTTGTTCAATTACTTGTTTAAAGCTAATTAGTTTCAAAAATCAGTTAAATTACAGAAATATCTGTTTAACACTTATTTATAATCAACTAAATGACGGACAATGAAAGCCATCTGTTCGACAGCCTAGAACATCCTGTCACATTGTGTATTAGAATATTAGTACTAAAATGCCTTTAAAACAAACAACAGAAAACACACACAAAAATCTAAGATGTCGTTCTGATGCAGCATTTGGATTTCAAATGACAACAATTTGGTTGAGCAGCAGCCCAATAATGGCTATGAGCGGGGAAGAGGATACAGACCAGGCAATATTGGAGCTGAGTCAAAACATAACTTCTCTGTGAGTTATGGTACCCCAAAGCAAGCGCAG
The DNA here is from genome assembly GCA_013398915.1 of Dromas ardeola. NCBI lineage: Eukaryota > Metazoa > Chordata > Aves > Charadriiformes > Dromadidae > Dromas > Dromas ardeola. The sequence goes on from VYZM01015058.1 coordinate 388,390, forward strand.
CAGACAGCGAAAATTAAGATTTGGACCAGATTTGAGGGCAGGTCATCCTACCCACTGGGATTGCTTTTTTTAAAGCTTTTTCTGTCTACTTTAAGGCTCCATGGAGTTTTGAGTACAAAACGTTTGGGGACAGTGAAATACTAAAAAGTGCACATAAGATGTTCATAGTATAATAGTCCGATTAGAAATCATTCCCTACTGGAGTCAGAAATAGCACTGTTCTAGTGAAGGAACATTTCTAATATTTTGCGTTCAAGTCATGACTCCCAAGTTACCATCCTTTGCTTGCGATTTAAAAATGTTGAAATTTCCAAACACAGAAAAAGAATCTATTATTTTTATACAGTTAAAAAAAAAATCTGGACAGGTAAGGTAAGGAAGGTGTGGCAAAGCAGAATTTTAAGACTGCGTGTATTTACAAATGGACTTTTAAAGCTACAAGTTTATTTTATATGTTATACATAAGTATGTGTGCAAGTGGAACCAGCTCTTCCTGTTTTGATGCAAAACGGCACACTGCAATTGGCTGTTCAGTTTCACTGCTGGAACAAATAATCTGACCAAGTACATCCGACATCAGTTATAATGAGCAAAACTTTCTCATTGTCCATATGCCAAAGAAGTGAACACAATGCATTTACTGCTACACTAACTTGCACAAAGCATGTTTTGTTAGAAATATTCTCCCCTGTACCACTGTGAAAATATTTTTAGACTACTCATTAATTCCCATTTCCACAGGTTTCTACGCAAAAATACTGACACCCTAACAGGGTGCTAAAAAAAGGCTTGCTCCAATTTTTAAGATAGATTTACAGAATGAATCAAAAAGCATGTTGCAAATTACTCTTTTCCCCATTAAAATATCACACAATTATAATTCTAACATGGCTTTGTGAAGTATAAGATTTTTCTAGAGGATTTTCTGCATGCTTGTGCAAATTAAACTAAGCATATACATTATTTTTTAAAAGGCTTCCAATCAACATGACAAATCATTATAGGGTATTACGATGAGAATAAAGCTCAGGCTAAGGAGAAGGTAATAAATGCGTCAGCCCCCAGTAGTAGCTGCAGTTCTGTTTATCTTATGGTGAGCAGAATGGGTGCTTTAGAAGGATTAGATACATTTAAATAACATGAAAGCAAATACTATTTTTGAAGGTGAACCTCTAGTTGTTCCTGTTTAGCTGTGTCCTCATAAGCTCATGTACAGCCTCATTTTTTAAAATGAGGCTCAAAAAAAGATCAAGGAAGACAGACAAGCAATGAGCTCAAAGCTCAACACCACTGCAGTCTGGAAGAACGTGGTAGGACATGCAATTACTCTCAATTACAAATATCATAATCTAACTCTAGCCTTCTAAACCAAGGCTCTAATTCGTTCACACACCCTTGCTATGTTCATTGCCATTCTACGCTTTTGTGGTAAGATGTGTTCTGTGCCGTGTAGTGCTTTTCATCTGAAAACACCAAACTGACTCACACATGGAAACAAACTGGCTCTCAGAATAGATCATGCAGCATAAGCAAAATGTACACCATGCCAGTCGTCACTGAAATGAAAGCAGCCCATTTTGCACTAGATTCAGCATCATTTCCAGATGATATAGAGAAGACCTCCAAATAAAGTAGGCTTGATATGACAGAGGTACAGCAAAGAAAGACAAAAGTCCCTGTTGGAAAGAAAATACTGCAACCACTCAGGGCACAAATGAAAATAAGTGCACTTGGCTATTGTTTCCTGCCTAGGTTTCTGAAAATAGGCAAGATAAAAAGGCAGTCATTGTTGACGAACAAGGCATGTTCCTTCAAGTCAATATTGCTGTAATTTCCTCTGGGTCTTTTCTGTCTCACTATGGCATACATATTTATATGTGCAGCATAATTATATTTTTCCTCACATTAGTGAGTTATGAGATAATCGTCCTCCAAATTTTAAATAGCATCACATATAAAAAATAATAATCTAAGCTGAATGATAGATATGTGTAGATCTGATGCCATTTTTATATTGACAACATTATGTTATGCAAGGAGGTAAGTGAAGGTATTGTACAAAGCATTCACAGAAGGGGCCTCAAATTCAGCTAGTCCGACTCTTTCCCTCAAAAACCAATTAAATATACTATGTAATTTCTTAACCTAGTCGTCAGGACCTCTAATGTTGGTAACTCTGCAGCTTCTCCAGGAATTTACATTAGTACTTCACAAGTCATTATATAGGAAGTTATTCTTACTATTTACTCTTCATAGTTTTTTACTTTATGTTGTATCCTGCATGGACACACAGAACACTCTTCCTCCACTGTTATGCATCATTATGGATTGAAGACACGGATACTCCTTACATTTCTCTTTTAGGTTGAGTAACTTGGTTCCATGTGCCCTTTCCCTGCAGATCATATTTTTAGACACTTGATAATTCTTGGTTTTCCTTCAGAAGCCAGCTGAGAAATGAGTTCTTAAAGATGCAGTATCTGTTTTAGGAATTTTGCTAACATGCAGAAGGAAAGATCCAGGATGAGAGGAAAGATTTAGCCTGCCTCTAGAGTGAAATAAGACATGCATTCTTGTAAGGAAAAAAAAAAAATACACACTCAGGAGATGATGAACACTTATTTAAGGGACATTGTGGTCAATGCTGAATTTCTTCAATCACTAATATTTTCCACATTCTGTTTTTTCTTTTCTATTATTATCATACACAGAGCATCACCATAATATTATCATATACAGAGGCTCAAGTATTCACTTTCCTCTCAAGGTCCCATTTCGACTTGATTATACAGTGATAACTTACCAATAACTTTAACAAAATAGGCATCTGCTTCAAAGTTATTTTTTAACGTATGGATAGCAAAGTCCTTATTAGAGTAGCCTTTGCTTAGCACAATGATATCCAAGATTCCCTAAAGGAAAAAAAAGGTTTACATTAGAACACTGATTTACTCTAGATAACATCTAAATTTAGCAAACAAATCCCCTTAGAGATACAAAGAAAAAAATAGTGTGTGTGACGCAAAGTTTACACCTTTGCTACTAATTTTAATATCTTTCAAATCTTATTAATCTGTGGTAATTCAGGACAGAGTGCTCCATCCACAGGTAACCAGGACAATGCATGTGGTCCTTGGCTTGCTTCTTGCCACTGAAGCGGGCAGCTCAAATGGAGCATATGGAGGGCCAGCAAAGTTCTGGCAGCGACGGGCTGCTGCTGTCTGCTCACCTTCCAGGGAGCATCTCAGGAGTGAATTTCCCAGGCTGAAGGCCCTGCCTGCCACGTGCTGCAAAGCCAGCATTTCTACAAAGCAGTCTGCCAAGGGCACACAGACAGATACAGCAACGCAGAAAGAGAGATGCTGTTTGCTGTAGTAAAGAGTTGAACTTACGTCTTCGTATATGTCAAAGAAGGTTGCTACCACTGCATCCTTGATTTGATTTAGATCCGAGAGCTCCCAAAAAACTTTAAACATACGACGTACACTCTTGCAGCTTACATTATTGCATGGGACATTTTCTAGTAAAAATGCTTGTTGATTGCTGTAAAACATACATATATAAATCAACTTATTTACTATAAACAGTCTGAATAATAGAGATTACAAAAATATTGCAATTAAATAATTTAAGTCTGCTGAAGTTAAGTATAATAATACAAAGCTAGCAGCCACTGGAGACTTTAAAATCCATAAGCATTTATGTTAGCTTTACAGACAGAATTACCACCATTATGTCATGCCCAACTTAAACCAATGAATACACTAAATAAATGGATCCAAGTCAGCAGGAATCATTTCATTAACCATCCACTCAAAAGACTGAACGTATTCTTGCTTTTTTCTGAAAAAAGTACAAGTGCACTTATCTACCGTTTTCCTTAATCTCTCCATGGTCCTTCAGCTTAAGCACTACTTAAAAAATGTCAGTGCTTTTTCATTATTTTATGACAATCTATTCCCACCCCAGCTCCAATAATAAATTTTCTTACATGTTGCATGATTTTTTAAATAAATTTAAGATTAAGCCAAATCTCTATTGGTATTTTTCCATTGTTTCAAAGCAAAATAGAAAACACAAACCCCAACCTGCTAGCACAGTAAAAATACGACAAGACAAAGCAAATTGGACATTTGCTGACATATAACAAATACAGACAGAAAGACAGGCTGTTAGACTGAAACAAGAAACAAACAAACAAGCCAGAGTACCCGCTCTGGTACAGCAAAGTCTCCCTTCTAAAGAATTTATCTGTTACATGGCCATTGGTCAGTGGGAGACACAAGGATCCTATGTGCACGCTGGTGACTAATAGCATGATCTGCTGCCTCTGATACTGTAGCATTGCCACTCTCACTGGAACTGTGAAAACCTTCCGAATCCACCAACTGGGAGTCTGAGTCTTTGGCAGGTCAGTATCCTGGGATCCCTGCCTTGGCAATGGGAACAGATGAAGTTTCTTCCTCTCCTTCTGGGGGCAGAGCCAGGAGATGGGGCAGACAATGTTCTGTAAAGCTAGCTAAGCGTGTCAGAGCCCAGGGCAGTAACCAAACCCACTTCTTTATGACCTTGAACATACTGCTGTTTCAGAGGGTGACAACAAGGGGTTTTTCAGTATCTTAACAGCATCCAGTGCCTCCGGCACGCAGTCACACACATGCACGCACACAAGCATTTCTCCTTAGGAAGGTTTTTATTTTACTTTGTTTCTATGGTATACTTCAAATAATTTGCTACTCATAATAATCATATTGCACAACATTCATATATCTGCTCCATCCATTTCACAAAGAGTTAGAGAAGGGCAAAACATTTACCCCAAGAAAAAAACCCACCATTTTGACACCAAAGTAAATCAGTTTCCTCGTCTGTTGCCAAGTTAATATTTCAGAACCCGCAAGGGGAAAATTGTAGGATTTTATTCTCTGTAAGATGTGTCAAAACCTTATAATCACATTTCTTGAGCTTCCATGAAAAATACACAAATTAGACCTTCAGTTTTCTGCCATATGGCTGCATTTGAAGCTTAATATGAACAACTCACTTTTTACTATTTCACTGTTAGAAGCATGAGTATATTGAATTAATGTCCAGCCACAATGAAATGATCTGCAATATTTAAGACATTGCATTAGCTATATCTGAGAACTCATAATCATAACTTGAAATTTTTAAGTGCTCATATTCATTTCATGTATCACACAAGTATCCTATCAGATTAACCAGCTGTAAGGTAAGGTGACAACCTGAGCTAAGCAAATTATTTCAATTTCTCTTTTTCATCATCTTGACATACTGAACTAGCATATCATTCTTAACATGCCACTTGCAGCACTTTTAATATTTAGGTTTTCACACCAGTATACACACAGTGGCACCTAACTTGCGTACTACCTGCAAAACTTTATCCCAAACAGCTTATGAATGACGCTCAATAAAATATAGAGTTGTCTACAATTTGGAACTTTCTGACTGAAGGTCATCTATACAGCAAAGCTAAATTTAATAAAGCTGAATTGCTATAAGCAAGGGTTAACACCAAGGAAAGACTGAAGACTTAACACAGTTTTATTTTAACATACTACTTTGCAATTGAATTAAATATTTACTGCTTAATTTTATACGTCTCTCATTCTGTCAGTTTTAGGCTTGTTCATTTACAGTTACACAGGGGACATCTAAATGACTAACATCTTACTCCAGACATTCAGAATAAATGGATTTGCATCTATTTTTTAGATTTGCTCAATTACAGGGTGCTCATCAATCCTAAATTTAAAAGGAGTTCTTTATCCAACATTACTTCTGAGAAGTGACAACTAACAATGATTTAGGAAGAGATAACTTGGTCAAATAAGAGTCCTTTCAAGTAGACCCATATAAAGGATTAATACATATACATTAATTTAAAACTGAGCATGAATACCTGGAAAGCCTTCTAGAATTGTATTATACTCAAAGTTTTCCATTCAATTGTCCATATCCTGTTGTTTATTATCTCCAAGTTTCAGTCTTTACTGTTATTTATCACTAAAGTCAGGGAGATACCGTATTTTCAACCTTACCATTTCTTTACCAGCGAAAAACATTCCCTTTGAATAAAAGCATCACTGCAAAAAATGCTTCCTTAGATTACATATTTGCAATGCAAGATACCAATTAGCAGCATCTAATTTGGAAACACGTGGTTAAGCAAAGTTTGTTTCATCTAATCATGTGGGAGAAAGATAGGTGTTTATAGACTCACACGCGGTACTTACACTTTCAGTGTTACCAGAGTCAATTTAAAACCAGCATGTGAAAAAATGAGTGCGTTTAGATAAGACAAGAAGTAGAGATGGACCAATGAATAACTACTGATAAAATCCCTTTACCTGTTATTATTCTAGATACATACACAATTTCTAATACAGTCATAAGTAGAAGGAAGAAAAATGCATGTATGTATCTAGCCTGAAGAAAAATCTGTGGACTGGAATTCTAATGTGCAGGTTTTGGCTCAAGTCAGAAGTTAAAAGAATTCGTAGCTCGGACAGATAAATATGTAAGAATCGACTGTGAATTTAGCATCTTCCCCTGTTAGCATTTATTGAGTCTCTGGGTTCAAAGCCCCATCACATTTGCAACCACAAGTCAGATTCCTTTTTTTGTTGTTGCTGTTAATAAGGACTGTCTCCATGCTGTCAAGAGTATTACATGCTTTTATTTAAAATCAAAGGACATAACAGGAGAGGAAACAATGTGGTCTTAGGGCAGTTCTGAGAATACCTGAAGCTATTAATAATTTTTCCTGACTTACTCACCTGGAAGAACAGTAAACCAAAGTTACTCCTACCTACCATGTCTTTATTTCAGTGTTTTGTAGGTATTTTTAAAGACTTGATCTGAAAGTGCTTTCCAGAATTATGATGAAAGCCTATAATTTAATATTCTTCCATTATCACATATCAGTATATTTTCAGATTAATAAAATGGTTTCTGCCTCCTTTAATTCCTTTAAGTTATGGCAACTAGAAGCTAGGCTTCCCAGACTATAGCACGGACTGAGGTCAAGAGTTTACAAAGATGCTTTTATCATTTAATCACAGTAATCAATCACTGAAATTAGATCTGTAGATGTGCATGAAAGGCTTCAGAGAAAAGAAATAAACAGCTTGATCCCGAAGTGTTTAAAATCAATTAAATAAGGTTTTCATTTTAATTTTCTCTAATTTAAGAAGAGCTTTTAATTTAATTCCCACACTCTTAATTCTCTCCACTCTGTGACCCAGTTACACATTTTAAAAGGAAGTATTTGCTTAAGTCTTTCAGAAACAATAAATTAATATTACTCCGAAAGTGACATTTCATAGTGGGTGCAAAAAATGTGACTTTCATTCCCATCCCAAAGTACAAAGAGTCTGTTTCCATTACCTTTCTACAAATACTGGAAATATAGAGCGTTAACATGCAATGTATTTCTTAATTCTTAGTTTACTTACTCTTTTTTTGCCAGACTTCCTCAGCTCTCTGAGCTTCCCTTTTTATAACCTGCCAAATCATCTGCCAGTACCTTCAGTCCTTATGCCTTACTGTGTCACTCCACTTTGAAGTCAAGTTTCAAAATAACTTTAAGATGCACTCAATTGAATAAACAAACAATTTCAGAAGGAAGGAGAATAAAGATAAAAGTATATCACAGTCACTCATTGCAATCAGATATATGTAACTTCCTGGGCTTTTATAGGAGTAACTAGAAACTATATACATCTATAAACTATTTAAATCTTTTACATAATATTACATTGCCATAATTACACACCAGCCAGAGGAGAGAGGCTCCTAAAAATCTTAAAAAATAAAATAATTTCAAATAAACTTCCAAACTCCATAAAGTTCCGTAAGTCCTTCTGAAGTGTATTAGCCACGAGGGTTCAACACTAGAAGGTAGCCAAAGTACACAGTACAGCTCAAAACACAAGATTTACGGGGCTTATGTAAAAAAAAGACAAGAACAACTTTCCAGTTTAGATGTCACAGCATTTCTACGGAAAAGGAAAGACTGTGGTTCTAGTCTGCTCGCTAGACTGTTTACAGTCTTTATTCAATGACTGCTGAACAGAAGAGGCAAGCTCTTACCTGAGCAAGGTTATGGAGTGAAAAACCAGACATTCAGGGCCTGAGTGCTTTAACTTTGCCTGCGCGGGTTCTGGGCAGTTACAGCATCACCTCCTTCTCCTCTGCCATATCTGAATATAAACAGCTGCTGTGCTAGTTATTTTAAGGCTCAGAGGTACAGAGACAGAGCTCAGCTGCTCACTGCCTTCTCTCTGAATCACATCACGTAGGCTCAATACAAGCACGTAACTCTTCAAACTGGGTCATTTTTAGGTATGTGTCAGTATCTGAAGAACTCTAACACAAAAATGTCAGTGGGTGACTCATGTTTAGGCAACCACTAGAGGATCTGAATTGACTACTTTGACTTCAGCGTCTAAATTCTGTCTATATACTCTTTTAAGCACCAAAGTGAGCTCCTCAGTTCTTTTCCTTAATGAATTCCAACCATGAACATGCACCCAAGCCCATCCAAAATACCACACAGAAGAAGATAATAAATACACCTCTGAGAGAGACTTATTTTGCCTTGTAATGCACTAGTGCAAGAATTTGTCATTCCCAGTAAGAAGGATGTTGAGACTCCATAAGGTATGGATAAGAATACCTTTTACAAGCGATGCCATGAGGAGGAAAAAGGCGATAGTATAGATAATCTTACATCTCTTCAGATGCTGGAAAAGCCAAGTTGGGCAGCGTCAGACAGACCTCTAGCCAGGGCACGGCATGCTGCGCGTATCCTGTCTGTAGTGAGGTTCACTGACATTACGGTCTCCAGAGCTTTTCTAGGTTTTTCTTAGAAGTAAACAAGTCTATTCATCATTTCCACTGTCAAGCAAAAGGATGTTCACACGAAAACATGCTGCTTCACTTCAAGGTAAAGACAAGGACATGCCAGCGGTATCATCACCAGGTGCCAAGTGAGAGCTGCCTACAGGCTTCTCCGTTACGATTAGCTGGCTAAGTTTATCTTGCAGCCAAGTGATATGTGCAGAACAGCACAGGCACACACCTACTCAGGTCAACTGTTATGTGGATCACTAACTCCTCAATGTACAATAGTCTCCCTGTGAGCATCACTACACGCCCTCTCCCACCTAACACCAGATGGTAACAATACAAACTATTGTGAAAGCAAGTAATGAAGAAGAAAAAAAAAAAGGAGGAGAAAGATTACACTGATAAATTTAATAGGTTAGCAGCTTTTTCTTTTTTTAAGAGTGGGAATTTATTTATTTCAGTTAAATTTGGACAATATAAAAATCACTGTTAAATTATTAGGTGTATCTAAAATTCCTGATTCTCAAAAGGGGCAAAACACTATTGCATTTTTCAGCGGAGTCACCAGTCAGTGTTCACTCCTTGTAACAGCACAGAATAGGTTCCCCAGCTGTCAGCAGCCTGGTGTCACTAGCCAACACTGAAAGCTGAACTCAGGATTTTACAGGAGGTGACTTGTGAAAGGAAAGGGAGAGAAAAATCAGCTCCTGTGATCCAGGAGGAGCGCCTGAAATAGTCCTTCGTATTCCACTCCCCTGTGCAGTTCCCCACCAAGAATCACAGTCTGAGCCTACGCAATTATGCGGTCTGAATATACCATGTAAATGCACGCCTTTTTAAAGGAAAAACATTTAGCAGAGATCAAAAATCTTGTTCGCTTGATAAAATGAACGAGATGCACTAATATGAATAATTTGTATGACTGATGACTGAACATGCATTTGATAGTCTTTATTTCTAGGTTTACATATACTCTACCTTCCAGATGTGTTCTTTAGTATAGCAAGGGCATCTGGGTAGCCATCCATATTGTAATCTCCAATATGAAGCGTAATTGGAAATGAAATTTCTGTTGAAGATTTGTCATTTTGATATGGTACAAAGCCCCACAGTGTGTCTTTATTTCTGAAGTCTTGCAAGACTGGAATCCACTGCAAAACAAACCAAAAAGAGATAACAGCTAGGTAAAGAAATCCATTTTATTTACTTAAACAACCAAATTCTATTTAAAACAGCTGACATTTATTCACTGCATCAGGATTCTTAGCCATTTACAAATTTCCAAAGAGGAAATAAGGATTATTTCCTAAGACTGCCACCAAATGAAAAAATTAATTTGAAGTCTTTTATGTGCACTAAATTATTCCAGAACAGAAAAAAATAGATAAGGTTGTAAGAATAAAAGACCTGTGTTCTAGAATGCGTGCACTGTATGAAGATATTCAGGAACAACTTCACTGAAATTCAGGCTTACCTGGAATCTGTACTAATCCTTAAGTGTATGTAAACCCAAACCATCAGGGCCTTGAGATCCTGAGCCCCTTTGTTTTTCTTGGAATTGCAAGCAATAGGCAGCATTAAAGCTAGAGGAGGGATGAACCCTCATTAAATTTGTGGAAAACACCAAACTGGGGGATACAATCAATGTGCTTCAGGACAGGATTGCGATTCAGAGGGGACCGAGGACGGCAAGAATGGGCAAACAGGGACCTCAGAACAATCAGCAAAGAAAGTCCTGCCCAGGGGAGTAAACCCAGCGATGGTACAGGCTGGAGACTGACCAGCTGGGTAGCAGCTCTACTTGAAACGATGCGTGGGTCCTGGTGGACAGTAAGCTAAAGCTGAGTATGGCAGCTATGGCAGCAAACATGGTAACTGCTGCCTATGCTCCTGCTGATTGAGGCGATTAATTATTTCTCTTTATTCAGCACTTGTTAGCCTGCATCTGGATCCTGTGTCCAATTTCATGTACCACGGTTCAAGAAAGATTTGAGAACACCGAGTGCGTTTAGAGATGGGTCACCAAGATGGTCAGGCGCTGAATATTTACTCAAAGGACAGGCTGAGGGCACAGGGCTTGTTCAGCCTGGAGAACAGAAGACTTAAGGGGGACCTAATCGTGGCCAAGGAGATAACCAAGAAGATGGAGCCAGGCTCTCTACTGAGATACGTGGCAGAAGAACAAGAGACAATGGTCACAGAATGATACAACAGAGGGTCCAGGTAGAGATAAACAAGCAAACAGTTACTATGATAATGATAATTAAACTAGGAAAGAGGCTCAGAAAAGTTGCAGAATATTTGTCCTTGGGGGTTCTCAGAGTTTGACTGGACAAAGCTCTAAACAACACAATCTGAATTCAGTGTTGACCTGCTTAAAAGCAGGATACTGGATTTCCTAAGGTTCGTTTCAGCTTGAATGAGTCTATTATTCATGGATATTTAGAAGTTGAAGAGCTTCATTCCCCTCCTATCTCCCCAGCAGCATCAAATACTGAACTGTTTGATAAGAAATTAAGATTACAGTATCAAATTGAAAGTACAAAAGAAATGCAAAGTATAACTTCTCCAGGATAGGAAATAGAATGTATCTGCACTTACTTTCCAAAGTGCTGCAGAGGTGCTAAATAGGAATTTATCTTAATTAAAATCAAAGTAATTTCACAAGTTGGTATGAAGCTGAAGTACCAGGGTTAACATTTCAATGCTACAGAAAAAATCAGTGCCATTTTTAAAGCCAGAAGTAATTTTATATGTCAACTCACTGACAACGCCTTCAAAAGGACAGAAGGGTGCCATCTTAAAGGATCAGTATCACCAACATCAAAAGCACTTAACAGCATCTTAAATGTTCCTCATCCAAGCCTTAATTTAGCTATTTCAGGAACCAGAATGAGATCCCTGACAGCATCATTTCCTGCTGTGGAGAGACTTCCTTGCTAACACAGTCCAGTAATCAGCAACATCCCTGCCACATAGCAATTGCATGTGATACTTGGGCTGGTCCCTTGAGATTACACACAGTTAGAGGCCCCCAAAATTATTAAAAGACTATTAAATATTAAAGAGCCCCCCAAAATTATTAAAAAAGTGCACCACTGTCAGCTTTGTTTGGATATCACAGATGGCTTAGAAGCCTGGAACAGTTCTGCCAGACACTGTATATACTCCGTGCATGTCTGCCTGTGTAAGGGACAACATCTGAACTGCAACAGTGCTCTACACCACTCTTGATGAAAACTTGAAGTTGAAATAAAACATACTTTGACCCCCGCCCCCCAACGTATGCGTGCCTATTTAGTTTCTGTTAGCTGCTGAATGTTTGGAAAAATCTAAGAAACAGAAGATAAGAAAAAGACTTCTTGAGGGAAATTTTTCAAAGGGTTAAATTTCTTAGCATTTATGTGTCATGCATAAGACAGATGAAACAATATTATTATAAAATACTATAATTTTGAAAACCACTGATTGAAATCAGAACCATGAAATATAATATAGTTTTTACTTTATACGGTATCGTTCACACAGTTATTGCAGTGAAATCCAATTATATCCATCATATACTTTCTAAATGTTCCCATGTATGGTAACACTATTTTAAAGAACCAAAGTTAAAACGAATTTTTAGGCACAAATCCAAATCTGTATTCTGTTTGTACTCTACTGAAAGAGTGAGTCATAGAAAGCAATTTTACAATCATGAGGTCTACAACGCAATGCAGAGATGTAAAACAACAGGTGAGCAAAACAGAAAGATCACCTATTGCTACCAAGATCCTCACTGTGCTCGCTACAGAGTAAGAGTCATCCATCCCACTGAACCAGTTGTGGGACTTTGTATAACAGCATTATAGAACATCTCAAGCATCAGTCTTGTTCAATGTGCAACCAGAGCACATTCTAGCACCATATGTAACTTACTCTGACACTTTAAGTTCACAGTAATCCACATTTTTCGTGAAACTCATTCTGTATATTTCTATTATAAACTGCAGTATTCTGTAATGTAATGAAAGATTAATTGTGCATGTGCCTCAGGACATACATTTCAGTACAGAAGGCAAAAAATGACAAGATGTTTGTCAATAATATAAATCTCCTACTTCTTTTGTATTTGATAATCCAGCAATTACTCTAAGCTTCATGTTTGCTGTTACTATTTTAATAGGAAAAAAGACTAAAACTGATTTTTTTCTTTTACTCTAAGATAGAAATAGGTGGGTGTAATGAGGACACACAAAGGTATTTTTTGCAGTTTTCAGATCATACAATTTCTGTTGATTGAAAAAATTGAATGAGTGTATCTAAAAAAATTTAAACGAACAAATAATATTCGGAGAAATCAAAGATTTACTTCCCTTTCTGTTAAATTCCGTTGCATAGCATCACTAATATCGTTACTTAAAACATTTATAGATATTTTTACTCCTTCAATTAATGATTTTGGAGGCTAAAATAAGAAAAATATCTTTAAGTGCTTGAAAATTTCTTTTCAGACACTTCAAATCGTTGGTTTTCAACAAACAGAAGAGAAAATGATTTATTGCCCTGTGAAAAGAGTGTCTTTTTCGTTTTGAAAAGGATCTTGGGTACTCGAGAAAAATTTAAAGCTAGTTTCACTCACCCCAACTCAAAATGGGCTCATTTCTTTCAGAGTCCATATTCTTCTGGACATTAGGAAAGGCAGTTCTCTTGCTCTAAAGCCTGTTAGCAGGTCTTTGAGCCAAAACTGTGGGATTAACACATCTCAATTTTAAACTATGGCTAGAAACCTATGAAACAAAACTGCCATACAGCCAGCTGCCCGCTTCCACGCCACCTAACACAGGCAGGGAGCCAGCTGTGAGTCAGAAAGCATTTGGAAATTGGTAGCCCATTCTTGGCCAATACCTTTTCTGGAAACGACAGGGGTTCTCCCCCTTTCTGTGGCAAACACTATCCCATCCTACAGAAAGATAGGTATCAAGAGTGGCCTGAAAGAACTGGCCACAGCAACAGAAGTTGTCTTCCCTGAGGGCTCTCCCTCTACCGTACACAAGCATTGTAGTTCAACTGCACATAAAAATTTAATCCAGTGATTTCAGGATGCATTAGGCTTTCAGTGCATACGAAGGTCACCTGCATTCTGTATACAGTTGAGTAGCCACTATTGCACAAAAGTAAACTAAGTAAATTACCTTTACATTACACCATTAACTTATGCTGTTCAAAGCCCAGAAGATGACAATCTCCCACACTGATATGACAACACATAAAGCAGTAACCAAAGCCGCAAAAGTCATATTTTTGATGCTGAAATGTGGCTCACACAGCCCCATGGCTGCTTTGAGAAAGACAAGCAACTTAGAACTGATGAGAGGATCTTGTAGAATTTGAGATTTATAAAAATAACAGCAGCTGCAATCTGACCCCCCCTTAAACTGTTCTAGAGGAACGAGGAAAAACTTCTAACAGTGACCAACTGCAGCTGATAATCAATGCTGTCAGATACCTCTCTTGCCTACAGAATGATGCCACAAAGACCCGTGGTTTGCTGTAGGATGCACTGCTGTGTTCTACTTCAGAGCTGCTAGATTTATAAGAGGAATAAAGCTATAACTTTTCTATGGTACAGAGAAAGGATGTAAGAATCATTAAGGCCACAAAGAAACTCTCAAATTAAGGGGCTGAAATAATACTGTTTGCCTCAGGAAACAAATGAAAAATCATACCGAGTGCTTGGCAAAATTAAAAGAAAGATCAGTCATCTCTAAGAATATCATAATATCTAGAGTTTCTACAATTAACAGTACTAGGGACTTAGAACTAAGTTTTGGGGAGAACTCAATCTGATTTTCAGAATCTAGATGAGAGATCTAAATCAGCTAGCTGATTAGTCTGTAGCTATTGCAGGTGAATTTAAAGAAGTGTGAAGTGTCCGAACACCTGCCACAATCTGAAACAGCATATGGGATTCTACTTCAGATCTGACAGCAATTCTTCTGTTGCTATGGAAGCATTCACATTCTTTTAAAATTTTAGTAGGTCTGTATCTCTGTAAGTCACTCATACGTATTTTGTTGGCCTTTACTTTTGCTCCATCATCCAAAAGAAAATTTATCTGAGATATTTCTAATACTTATAAAGATTAAATCATTAAATAAACTAAAACCTATGGTGAAAGATCATCCTTGAAATAATTCTCCTAGATCTGCTTGGCTTTCCAGCAGCCATTCAGCTGTGCCAAAGACATCATGAGAAATATACTGTAGACTGACAGACATCAAACAGGATCTTACCAGATCCAAAGTCCAAAGCCTGACGTGCCATTGCATGCCTCTCCACAGCATAATTTTTAGAATGACAAATTCTACAGATGCATATTTCTAATCACTGTGCATTTCATCCCAAGGCATCATACACTGTCATGGAACTGTTTTTCATTTGGTTTCATCAAATATCACAATAAACAAGCAGGAAGGACAGAACCAGGTCCAATTACCGCAGGTAAAATATTTTTTGTAAGACAGTCATCTAGTTTGTGATCTTTCAGATCTTAGATCAGTAAATTCCTTAAAAAAAAAAAATAAATAATTCCGGAAGCTAGAATTCTTAGCTACGTTCTTAACACTAAAAACCCCTGCCTTATAACCCTGCAGCAAAAACTCAACAGAGATAATGGATATATAGCATCTTGAACTTTTCCAATACTAGACTTGCAATCTCTCAGTTTCCTATAGATTCCCTATAATTACTTACCTGTTCCACAAGGGATACCATCCCCTTGTTGAAACACATTCTGCACCACAAAGGCTCATTATTATTTCCCTCAAATTGTACAGTGATTAAACAAACAAAAGGAATTGATTCTAATCTGTTGCCACAAAGTTTAGGTTCATCATTTCTCATGAAGATTAACTTATTTAGTCAAAACTCGGAAATTGGGTCATCTGATCTCACAATGACCAAATGCAATGAAATTAACACATTTAACTTCCAAATAAATACAGGAGGTAACATGTTTGAATAGATTTCTACCTGAAGGAAACATGCAACACATGGGAAAAACTGCAGACATATGAATGAAGATACTGATATTTTCCACTGTTTCAGAATGGAAAAGATAAAATGCTTTAGAAGAAAAAGCCCCATCACCTGGTTTTGCTGCCAGCTCGAAGCAAGTACTTTGTAGGTCACCTTGGCCTTTAGGTTCACATTGCTAAATACGACTTTAGTAAAAACATTTATTAAGGCATCAAACAAACATTAGGTTAATTTATTGTAAGCTGTAACTTTATTATAAAGCATGGAACTTTAAATACTTAAAACAGATTAGCACACATGCTAAAATAAATGAATACACAGTAATCTATTACATGAATTATGACCACG
The DNA here is from genome assembly GCA_013398915.1 of Dromas ardeola. Lineage (NCBI taxonomy): Eukaryota > Metazoa > Chordata > Aves > Charadriiformes > Dromadidae > Dromas > Dromas ardeola. Next base: position 404,638 of record VYZM01015058.1, read on the forward strand.
TCTCTCAAAACAAGTAGTGTCGTGAACAAAGCTGAAATAGTTTAGTGGAAACCCAGCCTTGAAGATTTGTAAATTTACTTAATAACAATTGAAGACACAGTAGAAATAAAGGGTAAGAGGTGTGGGCTGGTTCAACTTGATATGTATGTGTGCATGTGTATACGTATGTATATATTTTAGCTAAAAAATAACTCCCTAACAAACTGAAGCAGCTTATTTGAATTAATTAGATCTGTTTCCAACTCTTAACACAAACCTTGTTTGTCGTCTCATGCTAGGGCAGTTACGGGGCTTAGAATGCACTGTTTTGCAATCAAGAAAGTGACTCATCAGAGTTGAATTGCGCATTATATAGAATTCTAGGTATGCAACCTCTTCCACCAAATCCATATTTTTTTAGATAGGTAATAAATAAGTAAATAAATAAAAGTCTCTTATATGCAATAATTACAGGTGAGGAAGTTTCATTTTTCTTTCATGAAAAATCATTTTCCTGTTTCATATTATTTCATAAAGCAAAGTATTTTCCTTTGTCTTTGCAATTCCAAACTGACGATACCTGATCCAATCCTAGCTTAGTTAAGTAGATGGCACTTTTTTGACATGTTGTATCTTCACAGACTGGTAATAAATGTTCACTTTGTCCATCCCCATCTGTCAAAGAGGAAAAAAAGACTGTCAGCTTTGTATTTGCAAAATCAAAAACCCTGTTTGCAAGAGGTAATCAGCTGGAATAATTTATTATTTTTTTAAATGTGGAAAAATTACAGAAGGTAAACTAGACCTTTTCAAAATGCTCAACCTAATCATCTAATCTGGGTCTTTTGTTTGAAGATTGTCTTTGTTGATGCATTTTCATCTTGACCCGTATTACAGAGAAAGTTCTAAATTTTACTTCTGACGATAATGTTGTATATTTAGAAGAATAAGTGCTTAGTAATTTACTCAGTCCCTGTGTTTAGTTTGGAAGAAAATTACCTTTTATATAAATCTACCATCACAAATCTCCCATACAAACTTATTTAATTTTCTAAACTAGTTTTAAACTCCTGTGCTGTCAGCAAGACTTTAAGAAGAGTCATGAGTTCACATGTAATATGTTAACCTATATTAAAAGATAAAATACAACACCGGAAAGTTGACTAACACAATGGCTAATAAATTCCAGGCTTATAGAATTAGGCAAACCTGAGTAACTTACAGGTTTTCAAAAACATTCTTCAAGCACCTTTAATCCATATATTTCCAAAACCTTTAGTAGAGTAATGTTTAAATGTTTAATGTTCTTCTGATGTTTAAACAAGCAATGCCTATTTGCATCTAGAATTCTGACACACAGCACATATAATGGAAAAAAAATAAAATCAATTTACTGCTCATTATCTACTCCAGGAGAAATCCCTATGTTCGTATTTTAGCCCTGCAGCCCTGTCTTGCATATGCAGAAATACACTGCCCTCCTACTAGGAGACAAACCATCAGAAGTCACCTTGTATGAGCTGAGAAGGAAGAACAGAGAAGTTGCTGAATGTAAGCAACCAAAAATTAGCAGCTAGAAGTGCTGCATTAATGACTACTGCTCCAAGTCCTGATTATAACCAAACTTGACTTGCTAGAGAGATGGTATGCCCCAGACCACGAAAATTTCAGGGAATCTGCTTTTCCAGGCTATGAAATCAAAACTCATACTGTAATAAAAAACAAAACAAAACAAAACACATCTTTTCAAATTGCCCCTTAGCCCATACAGTTCTGAGGAGCTTGGTATTAATATTTTAAGTGGATTTTGTAAATTGCTTGATGAAATCTCCTTACTTAGTATGCAAAAACTAGATCATCTGCTAAAGTCACTGAATCCCGTATTTGTTTCCCAATATACTACTGACCACAGCCTAAATGTGCAGTCATACTGTACCATAGTATAAGAAATGCTTTCTCAGCCTGCCAAATCATATTTCTATGAAGCTGAACCTCCTTTTAGTGTGTGTGTATATATATATCTGTGCATAGTTAGGTTTTCTAGGTCCCACCCTTATTACATAAAGAAGTTGGGAGATGGAAAGTAGGGTTACAAGGGGGAGGAGAAGTGATGAAAATATCAGACTTCCCCAAATATCTCCAAGTGATAAAGCCAAACAGTCACCTTTAGTGGCTTCCTACGTCCCATCTGCCTCATGAATTATTTTCTCTCCACCACTAAACCCCTCCCAAATCACAGCAGCTCTGTTATCAAGGAGAGACAATTTAGGATGCTGAGTAGCCTAGGTGATAGAAATCCAGTAAATCTGCATCCAAAGGGATGGGAAAGGAAATTACCACTGAATAGAGGAATTAAGATAGAAACTATCTATTTTGACAGGTCTGAAGTCAGCACCAACTTTTGAAGCTGTTTGTTTTCCTTCTACATCATTCAAGGACAACAATCAAAACGTGTTACTCACTTTAATTTTTGCTTACATGAACTAGAATAAAATACTGTTTAGACTGCAGGCTTTTTCTAAACTTTAAATGGAAGAAACTGTTAAATTTTGCAAATTATAAGCTATGCAAATATTGAAGGGTTTGTTAGAACAGAATTAAGTTGCAGAGATGTCAGTATTTTGTGAAATATAAAATTTAAATTAAGCCCTAATCTTTTAAACACATTCTACAGAAGTCTCAGTCCGAAGTAATTTTAGAAGACTTTCAATAACGCATAAGGACACAGAACCTTCAAATACTAACTCTTTTCGTGCTCTTTGTTAGAAAGGGACAAGGACAAGGATGTTCTCATTTTAAATTATGCTATGGAGTGGAGGAGAATATAAAATGTTTGATTCTACTTAAATTGCAAACATTCATCTTGTTATGCTGATAACTCAGTTTGATAGCCTTGGTAATTAACGTTCGGTAATACTGCAGTACACTGACAGGAACAACCTACGTAGCTTTGAAGAATAATGAAACTTTTGGGCAGTAAGAAGGATGGAACTTTCACATAATTAGATGAGAAGCCACCACCATAGAGATGCAAGTATTCTAGATAAATTACAAGTTTAAGAGTAAGATTTGATTAAAATAACTCAGTACAATCAAAGAATGAATAGAAGGTAAATATGCATCAAACACCACACCTTTGCCCCTGCAACTGAAAATAATACGATACAAATTCCATATTAGAAGGACACCGTTTCCCCAGTTCCTTTGACCAGAAGCTTCAGGTCCATTTATGTAACTTATTATAGGCTCACGTTTTCAGTTGTAATTTCTCTTCAATTCTGTGTAACATATATTTAAGAATCCAATAGTTAAAGAATAAATTTGTAAGGGAAAAATCTGTTGGAAACTTATAGACAAGGAGTCTGAGGGGCTATTCTTAAGCTGACCTAGCTCTCCAGTTATTGCTCTATCCACCCTCCCAAAGTTTTGCAGATAGAGATATCTAGCTTATGAATTCTGGACTGTTTTTTTTTTTTTTTT
>VYZM01015058.1:412400-446484 GCA_013398915.1 Dromas ardeola
CTATCCAAGTCATAATAAAGACTTGAAGAGAAAGAAATAACAGAATTAGTGTTTATAGTTTGGAGGGAGTCAAGAATGCATACAAACTTACTTAGAAGTACTAGTGACACACATCATCTCAGGCTGCAGCTTCAGCCACTCTCAGCCCATCACACAGCACTCTGTCAGGTAACAGGAGGTGCCAAAACGCTCTTGCAAAATTAGACAATCTAATCTCCACTATATCTTTATTATATTATTTATTATTTACCCTGTGCAAATTCAGGGAAAACAAGAACCGTATTAGAAAAAATATCTCTTGGATTTTTGAGAATACTATCGGTACAATTATACCCGGCTACCATTTAGTGGCAAGGGGATGGGAAACATTTCAGAAATGTGGGATCTGTGTGGGTGTCATATCAGGACAAATGCCTTAGGGATCAGGAAGCGCAGCATTTTAAACAGCAAAAGGAACAATATGAAATGGTGGTATAGAAGACTGCTTACTAAATGATTATGTGATAGGGAAGAACAGTAAGGATGAGATGCAGGGAAAAATAATCTCCCGAAGGGATCAAAGATAAATATGAACGAAGAATTTGAGGCCACCGTATTCAAAAGTTTCCTAGATGTTTCCTAGAATTAACTTGGTATGTCTGTATGCACCTCTGTTTCAGATGAACTGAAGTACATCTGTTACCAAAACAACTTCTTCCTTACCTAAAGTCACTCTGAATTCTTTATTTCCATCAGCTTTTATATCTTTTTCACCCAAACTGATCACAGTAAGAACATTTTTCTGCATATGCAGAGCATTTTGAACACAGAAGCATTGTATTCCTGCATCTTAAGGTTCTTAGAGAATTCTTTTATTGACTACAAGAGCACATTTTCACAATGCAGTGCTCCAAAGACAATTGCTTTATAAAGGGGTTATTTACTGAAACGCACCGTTAAAATTTTCCTTTGATATAGCTACTACATCTGAGGATGCAACATTCTGAAGAGAAGGAAAAAAACCTCAAGAAATCCAGATGCTAAAACAAAGTTCACACACAAAATTAAAAGCTCCAAAAGTGAAGTGCAACTGCAGGCAGAAAAGCAGTACATTTAAAGAAAGATATCATCATCTGCAGATTAATCAAAGTCGACTTTAAACAAAAAATTGTCACCTAGATGCATTTTACAGTGCAACGAATGCCTTAAAAAAACCTCAAACCAACCCAAAGGTTAGACTCTCTGTTATCCAGTTAATTACTGGCAATAATGAGCTATCATTTCTCACGAGAAAAATGATAATTTCTACTATATGTCATACAAGTAGTTAACATACATGAAACAGTTCAATTAGTTGGTAGGGTGAAGAACGGAAAAACTGTCTCAGGATTATTAGTTGGATAACTGGATTTTAAACAGGAGAAAAATTTGAGTTCAGGTCCCTAAAAGACTTGGGTGGAACTTTAACAATGCCAATCCATGCTTTCTCAAAAAGTAAGCAGGTTTGCATAGCTGGAGCAAACAGACTTCGCAAATTAGGGAAGATCACACAGATAAAGACTCAGCAGCATCTAAGAAAACAAATGGTGAATAAAGGATAACAAACCGAGGTGGAGCTGGCTAAACGCTACCTGCAGAAAGTGAGAGTTGTGTTGTATTTACAGATGAGGATACAATCAACAGTATGATCTGCTTGATTTCGAAAAGCTGTTTCTTACTCTCTTTACATACAGGCAGTAACAAATTTCTTTGCCTAAACTAAACAAAATCAGTGATTCATCAAACTTTTACAGTCTTAGATCAGATATCACAAACGATGATTTATCAATCTCCATTAAATCAACTGAACCAATCATAGTTGAACAGCAGTTGTAACATTCATTTCCGATAAAAATGAATTAATGGACTGTATAAACAGCACAATATTCTAGGCTAATTGCTTCTGGATCACTACTTTAAAGATATATTTCATTAATCTTCAGTGTAGCAAGAAAATAGCAGGTTTGTGTGTCCAAAATATAGTTCACATTCATCTTGTTACTAAAAAAACATTAGTCACTGAAATCCTTAAATTTCTTTAACAAATACAAAATTTTCCACTATATTAAGTGACAATTATTAAAATCCTTTATAACTGCCATTATTTATCAGAATTCTAGCCAACATCTATGATTTCCTCCAAAGACAGTACAGTCAGGCCTTATAAAAAGCCTCTGGCATACACATAACAACAACGGAGGATTAATCATTTTTGCCATAGCAACCACTGCACTGCAATTACCATGGTGACATGAGAAGAATAGAAAAAGTAATAATGAAGAGCTCTTACTTGTTTGGAGCAATGTGTCAGCCAAGTAAGTGCAGAATTCTCAAATGCCCAGCTCTGCTCACCTTAATCAATTGAAATGCCATTTGTAATAAATACGTCACAAAGCATTTCTCATTCACTTTTAAAAGGGCAATACAAATTTGTCAATTGTTCACTGTCCTTTGGTCAGGTTAATGTACAAATCATTGCTATCATGTAACAGAGGGGAGTGCTCCTTATTTTTAAGGTTCCAATTTAGACATAAAGTCTAAGGTCAACTACATTACCATAAATATATCGATATATGTACACCTGCTTTTGCATATTTTTCTATTAAAATATACACACACATGTATATACAGAAATACAACAGGCCTCACAAATACCTATATAGATGTATACAAACATACATTTGCATATCTTTTTCATGAAAAAATGTATCTTTATTATTTGAGTAACTTCAGGAAGACTTGGTGCTAACATTACTCAAACACCTGTGACAGTTTCTCATGAGTCACCTAATTGTTCATTTTTTCCAGCTCCACTTATCTAAATACTTTCTAATTGATAGCTGTTGAACAACCCGCTTAGTTTAAGAAAGGAAACCTTACCCAAAACTAGTTGCCTTTGGAGGTTCTCAGTCAGGATCTTATTCAAAGCTCACCCTTTTTTGTTTTTTCAAACAGTTAACTACTTATGGCTGGAAAGGGTATTTAAAATAAACCTTTTGGAAACAGGAAATAATGTTAAACAAAGTCACCTTTTGAAACAAAACATATTTCGCTAAGATGTAGGTGTGATCAATGAATCAGAATCTTGGACAGCAGAAGTGCAAGTGTACAAATAGAAAGGTGGGAGTAAACAAGCAGGCGGCAGCACAAGTGACACACTCCCAAGCTTGTGTCTGGCCCTGACATCACACCAGAGTCTGATATGCACAAAGTTAAGTAAGTGAGAAGTGTCAGAGAGTGAAAGACAGAGAAATATGGAATCCTTTGAAACCTTTAGTGAATGGCAAGGCTGGTGTATCAGCTATGAGGTACAGAAAACATCAAGAAAGGGAATAAAAGAGAGGCAGGCAACACAGAACTAAGAATGTAACAGGCTTGCGACTGTATATTGAACATGTGTCTAGTCACAGGAGCTGTATGCCTGTGCCAACAGCGAGGATGCCTGCAGCACGCAGAGAGCAGAGTGCGCGCGCTATGGTATGTTCTTCTTAGTGCAAACTTCTAATGTATCTCATTTTACATTTTCATTGTACTATTTTGATTTGTTGTGCAATGAAACTTCTTTCAGGCCCCACTACTGATAGCCAAATTACTTTCTCAAACTGCAAACCATACCTTAACTTCCTTTGACTTACAACAATCATTATGTCATCATTTTTGAAACAGGGAAAACTGAAAAAAAAGGAGATGTTCAAGTCTGACAAACTGTTTCTAGTAAGGCATTTTCTTTAACTTCAGCTCAGTACAAGCAGAATCTGTACGATAAATGCCTACCTTTTGAAGGTATCTAAACATACGCTGACATAGCACAGTGAGTAAAGGTAGTTACTCTGATACACTGTTATTCTACTAATGTGGGATTTTCCCTCTATTGTTAGACTGGTGCAGAACAAAAAAATACTGTAATGAAAATGAATATGAGCAGAACTCAAAGATCCTCCTTCTCAATAAAAGGTTTTTTTCCCTCCTACCAGTTTCTGTATGGCCACGCTTACACCGAACTATTTAGCTGTAGGTAGGAATTTTGATGGTGGTCTGGTATTATTCAGCTTCCTTCAGACTGCATTTCATAAAGAACATGGAATTTAGAATTATGTCCCTTCTTACTCATACACATTGGTTTAGTACCATTTTCACTTCAATGTTCTCTAAAACTTTGTTCAATGAGAAAATAACTATTTGTTGTCTTGATTATTTTAAATTAATTCCGGGAAGCTGAAGAAAAAAAATTGATGCACTAATCAATTTCCTACCCACTGTTACAACAGAAAAAGATTCAAGTTGTAATAGTACTCAAATAGTAATTTTGAAATCGTAGTTATAAGTATTTCCATAGTTGTCAGAATAAACTTTGTTCCTCTTTCAAAAGGCACTCATACATTTATAGCACTCCTTTCACTCGCTTAGGAAATTAACAGGCAGAAAGACCATTATGCCACTTCCCATCCTTCACCCTGGATGAACTTGAGTGACCTGGACTGAAGATAAAGATGACAGTGTGTATGTAGCTGTTCAGGAAGAGGAAGCAAGATCCACAGACTGCAAGATTTCTGTGGGTGTTCTCTCTTAGAGATTACATGGCTGAGATCTTTCAGAATAACCGGTTCCAAAAATTCAGCTTCTGAAAAGTTAGCATCTCCTCCCATAGATGACACTGATGATTCCTTGCCTCTCCATCTGCTTTGTCATATATGCTGTCCCTCCACATTTATTTGTATGCATTTCTTAAGTCCCTGCACGCATTTTCTCCCATTGTATTAATTCCTACTAGAAAGATTGCTCCACTGCTGCCTCACACTAGTGCATAGCCTATGAAGGTGGTGATAACTAGCAGAGCAGAGTATCAAACAACTGGTGACGGAACTTCCCACCGGCAGCCCCCTGCGGCTGCACTAGCTCATCCCGGCCATTGTCTTTCATTGCCTTGGTCGTAGCAAACCCACAGTGCACCGCACTGCTACCTCACTGCACATTCCATTCATTCACATTTTCAAAACCTTAACTTAAACATTTCAACAGTTCCACTGTGCTTTGAAAGATATCCCAGGGTTTATTAAAATCCCATTAATTATGATGAATTTCTAGAATTATGATATATCATTTGGGCTCATTAGCTACCTAACATAGACACGAAATTATCCCACATAAAGATTGCTTTCCACGTTGCCATCATTTAAAAAAAGAAAAAAAATTATCTGATTTCTACTTAGTACCTATTAAGCCACATTATTCAGAACATCAGCTTGGAAAATGGTTACAAAACTCCAAACACACATATTTTTTTTTTAACTGCAAAAAACTTAGTATTCTAGTCTTCCCTTCAGATACTACATACACAAGTGTTTATATTTGTAGATAAACAGTAAAGGTTTTTACAAAACTTTTACAAAGATTTTAGAAAATGTGTTAAACATTTCACAGAAGAACCTAGAGCATTGTTCAGCTTCTACCTTATTTCATTTACTATAGATCTGTAAACCCATCCATAGTTGCTAGATAAGGATCTGAGGATAATTAAGTATCCAGCAGAGGTGTCTTCCAGTTACGCATCAGTAAACGGCTTTGCTAAAACTCTTAGGAATATTTTTAAGTGGCAGCAAAGTACAAGAGAATTGGACTCTGGGTCTAATATGACGTTCAACTTTTAATTTAAAAAATTGTCATTTTCTTTAAAACAGATTTTAATGCAGCAAGGCTACCATTTGACAACATTTTAAGACCAGCTCAGTCTCACAATTAACAAGCGTGTTGTATAAATATAGTAAATCAGTTCTTTAAGAAGTTATTTACATTCAATAGAGTCAGCAGAATGAGGCCTGTAGCACTTTCCCTTGGGTTGCAAAATTATTTTACTGCGCAGAAGAAAGGTGTTTTTTGGACTACAAACCAACATTTCCTGTTCGTAACATGACACGCATATTGATAAGACACAATTGACTGAAAAAGTACATTCTAATAGAAAAATACAGGCTTTCACTAACCCTTGCAAAAATAGATTTACATATAAATTAAGTTTTTCTTCTGTCCAAAAGCCTTTCAGAATTTTCAATTACAACCATTAAGATTTTACCATGTTTCATCAATCTTTACACAAGTCATTTTAATTCATTTACATTTTGCCTTTATTAGTTTGTACATGTGAAGAATTTATGAACATTTACTCAAATAATATCTTCTGAACGAGATTACGGAAAAAACCAAAATCATGACAAACAAAACACATGCCTGATAAAAGCAGGTTTGGCCTTGTACCATGCCTCAACACAACAGTACATGTGCTTACATGTCCTCAAGTGTCCACTCAAAAGTAGATATATGTGATGCAGAATGTACTGGGATAGCCAAAGTTGAATTTAGTTTAATTTAATTATAATTATTCCCAGATATTTCAAGATTTACACTCAGATATAATGCCATAAAGAAAATATAAAAACACCATCCCAAACTTTTAGAGCTAAACATCTTGATTTATTCTTTCATTTAGAGTAGCTAACCAAAACATGAAAAAGAAACACTCAGGATAGTTTAGAAGAATAAAACTCACCAAAATCTGCAAACACAGACTGTCCAACAACTTTCACACCACTCGGCATTTTCTTACTTTTTCCAGGTTTAGAGAAGTTCCCATCCTATCAAACAGGACAAAGATGATGGAAAAAATGAACTGCAGCAGTGATAAAATTTGACTTTTGAACCAGAGAAAATATACACCAATAAAAAAGCGCTTTAGTAGATAATAAAGAGACACCTCAGCTATGGTAAAAAAGGCACTCTGAAAATTGGGACTGAGTTTTTGCATTTCTAATCCTTCATGGAATCTTATGGAAATCCAGTAATACTGATATTCACATAAAATTGTCCATATATTTTGCTGTTTTATGAGGGTGAGACTGGGTTATTTCAGCAGCATAATCTAAATCATAATTAAGTGATTTTGAATACTAATGTGCATTTTTGCATATTGACATGTGATTTTATAGATACATGTAATATATAAAACCACACCTGTACACCTGTTAAAAATAGCTTCTGATTTCCTGTCTAATTAGGACATAACTTGATTTTACATTAAGTCCGGTTTAGGTCATGTTTTAATCACCTATTATTAAAACCTAGGCCTGCAGAAAACAATATTCCAGTATTTCATCAGAAAGGCAAAAGAGGAGTGCTGGATCCTTGTTTATCATACAAATGGATCACAACTGGAACAAAACCATTTAAAAAGTGAAGGTTTTTTTAACCAAGTGAGATGACCTAAGGCCTGCTTTTCTAGTCATTGCTATCAGCTCAAAGTGCTATGCACACACGTATACATAAAGCCATAGAGAAAAATGATGCTCTTTTGTGAATTATGTCTAATTACCCACATTGCTTACTCATATTATATTCAGTTAGTAGACTTCAGTGCTGTTGAAGCTGCAGCTCTGGAGACAGTATGTGGACGTTTGACTATATATCTTTACCTTTGACATATAATTTACGACTCAGATGAGGAAAAAAACCCCAACAACTAAATGATGCAAATCATCTCCATGCAGAAAAGACAAGGCCCTGTGCTCAGTTGGCCAGAAAAGCATTATAATATAGGCAAATATTTTAAAAGCATTTTAGGGTGCATCAGTGAAGGGAATTACTTTGCCTAGGTTTGTAGAGCAATTTAACATGTTTTAATTGATGAATTAAGGTATTTCAAGATTGATATAAAATATATCTACATATATTTTATGTGTGTGACATGTTTTACTGGGTTGATTGAGTCCGAGGAATAGAATTCTTTCTTTCTAAAGATAAGCAAGTCTATGCATACAAATTATACAATGTAGGATAATATTCAGAATAAATGAGTTTGGAAAATCAAGAATTTGTAAGAAAATTTAAAAGAACCCACACCTAAAGGAGACAGGTCAAATGCCTTTTGTAATCGTTACGCTCAATCCCTCAAGAATTGAAGTCATCAAAGTCAAAACCTGATAATTTTTAAGTGTATTTAAAGGCTAGAAATATAGAATTCACGACCCGCTGCTTGGAAAAAAAAAAAGTGTCTAGTACAGATTTACAGATTTCATTACTTTTACCTAAAAAATAGTATTTGAAGAATATCTGGCAGCTATTTATTTTATTTTTTGAATTTTCAGTTCAGCAGCTGGTTGAAGATAACCACGTTGTCACAGACAAGACTACACTCCCCGTTCTACAGTGACTCACTGTGACATGATGGACAAATTTTCAGGTAAATAAAGCCTCAAAAACTCATTACTTAGCTAATAAGAAGCACATTAAGCACTTTCTATCATAACAAAAAAGTAAACTTAACATACATACACATGCTATGATTCTTAACTATAGTCCCTTTGGATAACAGATTTAGCATCAAGGATACACTTAGTTTCAAATCAATTAATTTAATTAATTGTTATTAACAATGAGGTTCTTCTCTGACCCTGCCCAGGTTAAGTAATACAAAAGCAGAATTTCAATAAATAAATAAATAAAAATAACCCACTGACTTATTTCACCCCAACCTTGAATTGCATTTGTGACATTTGGTTACCACAGGACTTGGGATTTTCTCAACTATAACTTGTATACATAATGTAACGGTCACAAGTGAGATTTTGAACCTCTGTTCCACAAAATCTTACCCAAGACCTGAAGTCATAGTTGTAAGAAAGCTTACTTAAAGAAATAAAATCTTTGAGACAGCCAGAATAAAAAAATCTCATCAGCCTTTTCTTCATAAATGATCAAACTCAGCATCAGTAACCTCCTAGAGCAGCTGATGACACAGGAGGAGTCCTGCTAAGGCGTATGAAAGGCCAGCTGATTAATTTACTCAGTAGCCACGTTAAAAAAAATCTGCAGAGGAACTTATGCTGAGTAAAAGATCTCCTCCAGTGATACTCTGCAGTCTGAATGCAATACTGCAGTTAGCGCCTCTTAGCATCGGTTCTACTCATTCCTGAAACAAGGACTATCAGATTACTTTTTTTTTTTTTTTTTTTTAAACTTGTCTGTGTTTTAACAGAATGGTTATTTGGGTTTTCTCACCTTATTTACCCATGTCTCAAACTGAATGTTTTGTGAATCTGGTGATGTAGTAAGGAACAAATCTGCAAAGAAGAGAAATAAAACATTTAACAGTAGAATACACACACAAGTATTTGATCACTCAATACAGATATACTATATACCTTATTTAAAAATCTATTACCTACATTTTATAAGTTATAAATATATTATATTCCAGTGATGTTTAGATGTATAAATATGAAGCAAGAAAGATTAAAAACCAAAAACCCCCAAAACTGTTTTCATCCCTCATACTCTTCTGTATAAATAAATATACCTTCTGCACTCAGCTTCTACATTTGTATATTTATAGAGAAATTAAGTTAGCCTCACATGAGCTAATAAGTGCTGGATGTTATATATGCATACTGAAGAACATTTCTTAATAGTAAAGACAAAGACAGACCTCAAAGCTAGAAAAAGGTATACACAGTTATATTTTTAGTAAATCAAAATTAAAAATAAAAACCTAGCAACCATCCTTTTATTCGGGATATGTTGAATTAATCAACAGATACACTGCTGACAGGAGGAGAAAAGGGGATGGAAAAATACTTTAGGCTTCCTTTACGCTAAAATTCTCCTAAACATCAACACAGCGCAAGAGAGTGCTTCAGGCAATTTATCAATGCCTACTTAAAGAGGAGCTTGTTCATTGCTATTTAGCAAAGCCAATTTGCCAAATTTGGGAAACGGGAAGAAAAAGCTTTATAAAGGAGGTTAAAAAAAAGGGGAGGGTTGTTTTAAGAAAAAAAAAAAATTATGAAGTCCAATGTTAAGAAGCCCAGATTTTAAGGAAACCACTCTTTTAGATTTAAGCACTTGTTTTCTTTTTCATTGTCCACTTTCTCCCCTGGAATTTAAAGTGTCACTATTTGAGTTAGAACACAATGGTTACTTTGTAGGCAGAAAAAAAGTAATTTAAAAATAAAAGAAAACATTAACGCTTTACCCTGAGGTGGTTTACTGAATAAGCAGGTGGACTGCTGTACAGGGAATTTCAAATGGCACAGTAAGGAGTATTCTCTTCCAGGGAAAACAACAACAACAAAACAACAAAACCAGAAACTCAACAAACCATAAACCCCAACACCAACCAACCCACCCACCCCCAAACAACAAAAACCTCCACACATACACACAAAAAACCCAACAAACATTTTGCTTAGACATTCCATCCCCCCAGCTTGAAAGTTGTACCATATGATTTTATTCTCCTGAATACCTGAAATACCTATTTCCTTTAGAGCACACACATGAAAAGGATGATAGTGTGCTTCATTGGAATGAATTATACTGATGCTTAAGTATCTCTTGAAGGCAAGAGACGGAAGTAATGGAAACAATCTGAAGATACCATAGATAGAACTTAGAAAACATAAACTTTCAAATTTTAACTTTGCATGTAGAAGGAAGATTGTGCAATATTGTTGATTACTATCAGATATAAACCAGAAAAAAAATATTTTAAAATCTAGTACATTCACAGGGAAGAAAAGAGAAACATGGAACAACAGAAGCCTTAACTCTCCTTCCTACAGGCCAAAATGCCACTACATCTTTGAAAAGAGTCTTCGAGGTTCAAATAAGTATTTCAAGTAGGGTTGTAGTATATCCATGCTGTAATTAGTCCTGCAGTTTGTAACTAGTTATGGGCTATGTCAGATACAGATAATGCCACAATAGACTCTAAGTGTTACACTTAAATACAGAGCAAATGAGTAGCATTTGATTCGCAGATAGGACAGGTTGCCTAACCTTCAGCAGACATTTTGGTTGACACCAGAACTGTTTTCCCACCCCCATCTCTGACTGTTTCGGGCCCTGCAGAGCTGACCCCTCACCTTCCATCGCTAAATCAATCCTCTGCCCAGTCCTCTATGCAAGGGGAGATCTTGGGGAGCAGGAACCCAGCAGTCCCACTGATAATGCTCTGTTTACATAGGTTTTATGACTCTATCCCAGACTTGGACAAAATGACATAGCTGCCAACACAAGACATAATTCACTACTACTATGCTGGAAATTCAGCTCCGAACAGTTTGTTATTACTAAGTTAAATAAATGCACAAAGTTTGTATGCAACACAGTTATGCTTCTAGGGTGCAAAACCCAAATACAAAAGGCAGATATGAATTATGCTGGTGGTATTACAAAGTCCTTAGCTCTAAATCATTTAAGGTTAAAACAAAGTTATTAAAAATAAAACCAGCAAAAATAAAACAGCACCATTTCTTGGCTAATTTAACATGCGATGGAATTTCATTTAACAATTATTCTTAATTGTAAGACCTATACTAACGCAGCATGCTGTGTCAGCTTCTCAGTTAAAAAAAAAATTTTCTTTCCTTCAACGGGAAAATGCAGTACCACCTCTAGTATCCTTAGAATAGAGCTTTTTGAATAGAGAGAAATGAATGTCCTTAACATCTTAATGGGAAGTCATATAAGCACTACTATGAACTGAAGTATCTGTAAGTAATAATATATCCTGTTTTCATTTGAGCTTTACAGAGTAAATATATTAATTACAGCTCCTCAGAGAGTATAATGGCCATGTTTGACTCAAAAGACAGTCTATATTGTTCATCCCAGACAGAATTACAACAGGCGACAGAAAGTCAGGCACTCAATGTGAGTGGGCAACGACGACAACAAAGTAAACCGCAAAGTATTCTAATCCTATTTTTGACACCCAGCCATTACGAACTCACTCAACTATTAGTGAATTACGTGTAACAGAGTACCTATGCTTACTTTGTATTAAACAGAAACACCTATTTTGTAAAAGCATGTAACAGAGAGAGATTCGCAATGGATTTTTCTTATACAATGAAAAAACCCATTTTTTCCCCATTCTTGGTCTGAAGCGTATTATATTAGTTGTTTTTCCCTCCTCACTTGATCTAATTTCATAATAAGTATATAGAAACATTCAGAAATATGACTGCACAGGGAACTGAAATAATATAGGAAGACAAGGAACAACAGGCATATAAAATCCCAGATGTTAGGACCAGAATCAAAAGTAGCTTTAAAATAAACATTAAACTCTGTGAGAATAAAAAGGGATGAGAGAACCACAGTGGGTGGGATGTCACACAACTTAATAAAATCAAAGAATACATTTAGCTATCTGCAATGTAGGAGGAATAAATCAGGATACTAAATGCAAGTCAAACTACAAAGAGCTAATAGAAAGATGATAATTTATAACATCTAAAATGTTTACTATGTTAAAAATGTGGAGGTGCTTACAGATTTAAAGTCTTTGTTCAGCCACTGTACAAACCAAGTATTTTACTGTGAACACTTGTTCCACATTTTGAGAGTAGGAAAATAAAGCTATGTTTTCAGAGGAGTCAACCTACCACACATGTCTTTGGTTTGCAAGAGACCAATGCCGAATGTGGTCCTCTACAATAGCTTAGAGATGATTAAATTCAGCAACGTGCCTGTTTTGCACTGAACTCCCTCCCACCCCGAAAACAGCTTCTCTTGAAAGTTAGTAAATTACTTTTGCCCTTTGTTCCTCTTCGCATACTCCTCCGTCTCGCCTTTTTTCCTAACTTGAGGCATATAACATTTTATACAACGAATGGAACCAACACAGCAAAGCAGCGCCAAGGCTACTGTAATATTACACTGCACTGGTAAAATGCAAAGGCAGGCAAAGATAGCAGATAATCTTCCAGAAATAGTACAGCGGAGCTAGTGCCACGCTGCTCCCAAGTTAAAGCAACAAGCTGTGATTTCCCACAGGGCAACGCAATACAGGTACAGCACCACCACCTCTAGCTCTAGAGCCCGCTGAACCAATTCAGCTGGTATGTTATTGCCAATTGTCCTCCTTTTTATCCTTAAACCTTCTTAGAAGCTACATGTCTCAAATGCTCACGCATTTTTTGTGATTAAACCCTCTTGCACTGAAATCAAATTGAATGCTTAACATTTACAAGTAATTTTCCATTTTGATCAAGAATGTCAGAGATTTGAGATTTCAACGCAAGCAGAACAAAAACATTTCTTTGCAGCAGCAGGGTAAAAATGCAATGTAGTTTAGACAATGCAAGTAACTGTTTACAAATTTGTATAGCTCAGAATTACGATCGTTTTCTCCAAGTTTGTAGGAAAGAAACCTGTAAGAAAAACTAAGCCCTGCCTGGTACAATGTTTTAGACCAGATGATATCCAACGGCTACTTCCAATCGAACTTATTCAATGATTCTATCTGGTTCTATTATCTAAGATTTTGTCCCTAAGAGCCAAACGCGTATGTATGAGAGAGGAAACAATTAAGAATCTGTGCAATTTATAAATATCTTTTTCTATACTGCCATAGCAAAAACTCCCTGCAAGCATCTCCTTCCCAAAGGAACGGTGTCCATCGAAGACATCTCCCACCACTATTGCTATGTCTTTCCGTGTATATTATTACTAAATTCTTTAATATATAAGGGCTGCAGAGGAAGAGATAGAGTCAACAAATGCATTAAGATCTGTAAGCTCAGTACTTGGATTACAATAATGAAAACATACACAACTCATTTCTTTTTGCATTTTATTACACTAATTGTCTTGAAAACTAAAACATTTTTGTTTTGCTTCTGGCTCTATCAAGAAAACTCAACTCCTCTTTCCTAGAAGGAATGCCTATCATATTACATATGCTCAGGAAAAGTCACTTGTCTAAAGATATGCTGCCACATTGCTTTGGAAGGCAGCTCTGGTTGCAATTTCTGCTGTAGGAAACAAAATCATTTGCACACCATTCTCCAAGTTTAAAAAGCACAGATAAAGTATTGAGAGCTGGATCATAATGCCGTGTTCAAATGCTGATGAACCTCACAGCAGCACAGTGCGAGGTATTTACAGCCTGAGGTTATAAAATCAAATAATCTGGAGCTCAACAATCTTAATTATTTACAGAATATGATGGTGATACTCTAGATACTTTTACTAGGTACATAGGGGGGATACTAAAAACAATAGTTTTTTTACTTTAAAAACAAGTTTAACAACCCTATGCCCATTCTAGATTCTGGAGATATACAATGGAAATAGGCAATGGAACAAGGTAAAATCAGTCTGGCCACCTTCCTACTGCCACTGCCAGAGAAGGAATATTGGGTTAGCTGGATGGACCACTAGACTAAGCCTGCAGGGCATTTCTTATGTTTTTAATTTGTGATATGATGTAGTAAAGAAAGAAAATCCTTGATAGTTGGGATGGGGGAAGATCTTCATGTCAGATTCAGGCAGATTTCCTGAAATGTAACACTTACAGCCTAAGCAAACAGCTACAAATAAAAAAAGCCATATTGTGTGACATCAAACGTTTCTCTTAAACAAATGCAAAATGAAGTGTGTTCACATTTAAGTGTTTTCCTATTTTTGATTTAACAGGCAACGATTAACATAAAAAACAACATAAGCAATAGGAAAACTCATAAACAAAGTTCAACAGCCTGGGAATAGGATAAAGAATCAAAGAGGTTACCCAGCATTTTAGATCCACAAGATTGAAAAAGCACCTAAATATATAACAAACACTTAATACAGAAGATATCTGACACGTGCTGTGACACAAAACTACATTGTATTAGCATTTTACTCACAACTTTCCCTAAAAAGTGAGTTGGTATTTGGCTATTGATTGGTATTTGGTGGTATTTGGATATTGACAGGTTGTTGATTTGGCTATTTCTTTGAGTTAATTGGCTTAGCAATAAAATGCTGCTATCCAGGCTCTACTACATCTTACCAACAGTAAATACATACGATGAAAAGCACTGAATTCAGCATTCATTCTTACAAAACAAGGAAACGGAGATTATTAGAATTTATATTTCTGCTTGAAAAAGAGAACATATTCAAGTACTGTATTACAAGCTCCAGTAACCTAAAGCTCATTACAGAAGAACCACAGCAGTTCCATCCATCTTTATTTGATGGGATCAGCTAATTTTGATGTATCAACGTGTGGCCTGGTGAAAAATGAAAGATCTCCCCAGAATGCTATGTAAAACTTGTACAGTTAGACTGCACTGAGTTTAGTGCCTTTAGGTCTGTCCTGGTTTGAGGTAAAACAGAACCAATTTTCTGATTTGTAATTTTACTTTTTAGCTGGGCCTCTTCTAACTGACTAAAGTCTGAAATTAGCAGCATATTGTTCAGACACTGTTCACTCTCAGAGTGATAAGACCTGATTATACCAAGGAATGGTATGCACAGAGGCTCTTGCTCATACTTATTGCTATAACACCCAAGGTCAGCTAACTTCGCTGTTTGCCCCGTTAGAGGGTTGGAAGCGGAGAAGTGTAAAGGGGTTACACCTATAGGAAGGAGCGGACAGGACAGGTGACCCAAAACTGACCAACAGGGTATTCCATCCCTTGTGCATCACGCTCAGTATAAGAGCTAAGGGGCGAGGGGGCTCTGGCTCACATTTTCTTCAATGGCCGACATCTGAGGAGGACCCTGTCTGTTCGTCTGCCTTTGATCGCGATCCGAGCACTCCTGACTCTAGTTCCGGAATTCAGCTCCTGTCCGTCGCTGACTCCAGTCTGGGACTTTCCCTGTGTCTGCTGGTGACGCGATCGTCATCCTGGGAGCTGGATACGGTTTTGTATATATTGTATACTTTTTAAAAATTTTCTTATTATTTCTTCTTTCCTTATTTATTATTATTTTCATTAAAGTAGTTTAGTTCTTTTTCTAAACTCATAAATCTCCTTATCTCTTCCTCTCCTCTCTGAGGAGAGGGGGGGGGGGAGGGCCATCTGTTGTTCTGATTGGCCAATCCAGCCAAAACCACGACAAGGTCAATCTTGTATCAAGATACAGCTACAGACACTGAAATAATAATTTGAACACAGCACACCCGTATCTTGAGCTAGATCCATTTCTGGTCATTTCTGTGTAATATGGAGCATTATAAAATTACTAATGTTTATGGTGGCCCACCTTGGGCACCAAGAGCATGGCATTCTTGCCACATGAGCTCAGAAACCAGACACTTAGAATAAATATGCCCAATGGATTATCACCTACTGAGAGCCCAACATGTAATGGCAACAGGTTATCAGTCACAACAAAGGAGCTCCACAGAAAAGATGAATTAAAATGCAGGGCAGCATTCAAACACCTTGAACATGAAAGCATTGCTACCCTTCCTGCAATCCCTAGCTTCTTACACCATATCTCTTACAATTTTTGCTGCAGATGCAGAAATAATCATACAGGCAGTTTCCAACCAAACAGCTCTACACCCAACAGCTGGTCCATCTCTTATCCTTATCCCACAGTATTCTTCACATAGACAATCCTAGACTCTTCTCAACCCAGTCTTATGCAACTATGCTTCACTTATTCCACACACCGCTAGGTCAGCCCTCCTCTAATAACTTCCAAGTCCATCTACTAACATCCTCTTCTTGCAGAAATTCATTCCCGTGTTTGCTCGTCATCTCCATCTAAACTCTCTACCTTCAGTCTAGATTTCTTCCCCACCTACCAACTTCTATTCCTACTTCCTGTGCACCGTCTCTGCTTTCTGTCCCCTGCTCTCAGTTAAGCATCCAAACACCAGCAATAGTCCAGAGCTGCAAGGGAAGGCATCCATAATCCCTGTCTATGGTTTGTTTGCTACTCATGGCTGTCTTAGAAAGACAGTATTAGCCACTAAGGAAAACATCAGTAACAACAACAAATCCGCAGGTGGTATTTGTAAAACCTATTCCAAACTGGCTAAATTTGGATGGGTCTTTTAATAAGACCAGCAAGAGCAGAGGGACCTTGCTATCTCTCAGGAAGGCTGTTTCAAAAGCAATTGCTAGGTCACCAAGAAAAATGTTGTCCTGAGTTATCAAACACCAAGCCAGCTCCACCCCGACTTCAGGTTGTGAAAGTGGCTAAGCAAATGTAACTGAAGGTTAGAAAAAGTTCATCATGGAGGTAGGCAGAGAGCATAGAAGACTTCAGCCCAACTGGAAAACTGCAGACAATCTTAGTAAATAAAGCAGACGGTATTACAAACCCTACTTACAAACATCGCTTTTTCTTATTAGGACTATTAGGAAATTGCAATAAAACCGAATATACAGAACTTGCTCTAAGTTCATTTCTGATTATCCTTGTTATTTTCCTTCACTTTTGAGTGTTATAAAAAACGGTACTATTTATAGATGAAGCGTTCATTTCACTAATGACTGATTTGACCTTTCTGTTTAATGTCAGAGGGCTTTATTTCAGAATTAAAACCCTCAGCATCTACGGTTATCTTCAGAAGCCATCAGGGCATAAGCAACATTCTTAAGTTACAGCTTGATTTCACATTTACTTCACAAGTCTAAGTTAATAAAGGAAAAAAAAAAAAGACCCGATTTTTAAACACTATCAAAATACACAAGGTATTACCCAATTAGAACATAGATGTGTAAACTCCAAACATGCCTGAAAAAATTTTAATTTATGTGGAAGAACGGGTGTGTCTGTGCATATTCTTTAACTAGCAGTTACTTGTGGAAGTATGAATGTGCCTGCTTATACATATTGGCATATGTAAATAACGTGCTGAACTAAAAAGATCTCTGCTTTGCAGTGTGTTGACTGAATGGGCAAGGTGACAACCATATTAAAATTCATTAAATGCCATAAAGTCTAAGGACAAGTAGATGATAACTTTCCTCTATTTATATTACAAATTTTCCTCTATTTACAATAGAGGTCATTCTATACAGATTGACCCACCAGTACGAAAAAAAAGTATTTAAAAACAATTTAAAACATTATGTACAATTTTTTTAGTTGTACTTACACAACTTTAGTTGTACAATACTTTTAATATGAACAAACCTAATTTAATTGAAAGAGTTAGATACAGTCAGTTTTATTTCTTTAACACATGGAAATGGAAAACCTAACTTGACACGTTTTGTGCTTCTGTTTGTAAGTTTTTCATTCAGGTAAAGAAACCCTCTGTCATTTGGCATTCAGATTTGTCAAGTTGCCATTAGTACTGTACTAGAGAAAATTGAATACATCTACTGCCTAGCTGTAGCAATTTAACTTTTACAAAATAGATACAAGTACCAATGCTAATGAGTTTGCAATTAACTTGTCATGAATTTTTGGTGCTAATCACATGAAAACAGTAAGTTAAGCAACCACTCCTTCCAGTAAGATGATAAACAATTATAAACAACATAACGAAGCACTAAAATCCCTTTAATTATTAAAAATTACTATAGAAAAAAACCTATATGTATTAATTTAAAAGCATCACATAAATGGAAAACTTTTAAATTAGATTTATGGCGAATAGTTATGCTTCTGAATATGCAGAGCAGGTGGGACTATTCCTCTGGTTTTTAGCCCTTCAAACATGAATTTTCAGACAGAAAATTCTGTTTGTTTTCAGAATAAAGGCAACAAAATTGTTTCAAGCAATAGAAGATGACCATTCAGTGTAAAGAATGCTTTCAGAACCCATTTTCCTATTCATGCTCTCTCAACAAAATGCTGTTTGGGGCAGAACCAATTTACTTCTCACCTATATTAAGTTAATTGATTCCCATAAAAATAGCGTATTAGTACCTCCCAGTGCATATAATTATATCCATATATAATTAAAAATTTCAGAAGGAATAGCTTTTGAGACACTTCATAATGGCAATTTTAATTTTAAAACTGCTAAGCAGAGAGCACAGGTGATGTGTTCTTTTACAAAAATTAGGAAAAAACTTCAGTTAAAATAGCTGTTTCTTTTCCCTAAAGATCTCAACTCATTCTTTAATTCTCTTCGTGAGTTAAGCTATCAGTAAGACAAGTGGCACTGGCAAAAGTAGAGCAATCTCAGCAGCAAGAGGAGACGCCGCTAATTTGGGCAACTCTGGTGTCATGAGCAGGAACTTGCTGTGGCATTGAACACTGTGCAGGAGCAAGGGGAGGAATAGAGGTAACAGGAGATCATGTCACACAGAGCATTTTTAGTTAGAGATAACAAATCTGTAAATAGTAAAAATAAGCAGTATTAAAACCAAACAGATCTTTACAGACATAGATTGAGGTCCTCCAAAATATATCCTGTGTATCTTATATGATAAATTTTTTGCCTCCATTATTTGCTATAAACTCCCAGGTAAGCTGTCTTATCAGAGCTTAAAACAGTTAAGAAATTAAAAAAATGTACCTCTTCAAGGAATGAAAAGGTGACATGGCAGTACTGAATATCTGTTTTGGGAAAAAAACATAAAGGAGGGAGCAAAACCAGAGAGAACAATTTGACTTAAAATACGCCCCCCACCCCTTAAAACACCTTTATCTCACTCAAATTTTTAAAGGCCAATTGGTTTGCAAACATGATGAGGTTATTTTAATAGAGAATAAATCCAGACCTATTGCATAAAATAAGCTTTGATGATAATACTATATGCAGAAAAGCTACCAGCTTCCATCAAGAGGCAACCTACCAACAATATAATCAGGGTCTGACATCAAGAATTACATTGTCTCCAGAATCAAGGTTGAAATTATTACAACAGAAAAATCACCTCTGATTTGAACGATTGGTTTTCAAGAAGAAAATTATCTACATTTATGCGATTAAACTAAGAAGTGGGAATCAAAAAGAAAACACATTGTAAGTGTTCTGGTACATTAGGTTTCTAGATTCCCAAAGCAAAACAACATAAGAAAATTAACCATCAGAAATCAGTAAAGAGACTAGCAATTAGCTTATAGCAAGCTGTTTCTGACTAATGATTTTTCCACTTTAGTTTTCGCAAAACCAAATTTATGATTTTTCCTTCATTTTATATAAACAGTTCCAGAAATATCAGCAATTATACACACCATGTGCTAATGCCGAACACAACGCAGGTTGTAAAAGCAATATTTCCAGATGTTGGAATCATGTAGCCAAATAAGGCACAGAATATTTAATACATTGGCTATTTTTCATAGCATTCAAGGACACATTGACAGATGTGCAGTATGAAGTTACAGTCATTTGAACATTTTAAAAATATTTGCAGGGCCATGGCCTGGGTTCTTGGTAGAAGACTTGTCACTTGAAGTTC
Source organism: Dromas ardeola (assembly GCA_013398915.1). Lineage (NCBI taxonomy): Eukaryota > Metazoa > Chordata > Aves > Charadriiformes > Dromadidae > Dromas > Dromas ardeola. Next base: position 432,569 of record VYZM01015058.1, read on the forward strand.
ATAAAAACTTATTGTTTGTTAGTGACCCTTTTTTTCCCCCCAGTAATTATGTACTAAAATTTTGGCTTAGAAAGACAGCATTAGACCTAACTGAACATCTGACATTTTAAGATGTTTTAATTAGAAGCAATCAAGTTAACTAATTAGAAAAAAAAAAGAGAGACATGTAGCAAAATAATTGCTGTCATAAAAATCTCCACTCTCAATACACCTATGAGAGCTTATGTTAAGACAGTCTAAGCAGTGTTCACCAGTGACTCAGACTAAATTTAAACTTCAGCTTGATCCGAAGTATTTACCTGAAAATGCTGACTGTGATGTAAATGAACAATGGCATAAGCAAAGCCAGACAACAAGCAAACATATTTTAGATACATGATCTTTATTGGTCTGCATCATTTCTGGGAGGTCTTTATCAAGTCCTTTTACCTCTCTTGGCCTCAGTTTCCAGCTGTAACACTTTTTCTCCATGGTTTGGTTCGTGTATTTCAATTGTAAACTCTTCAGCATAATGACCATACTGGGAATAGTGTGTATTCAATTAAACACTATTATCTGCATCTCTTGACTAACACATCTGAAACGCACTTCTGAGAAACACCGAGTTCCTATTTATTTTCAAATGAGTGGATTAATGCAAACAGAAGTTACTTTTTACTTCCTTCACTGTAAGTCAGAAGAGTGAAATCCTGTTCAAATACTTCTTTTCTTAAGTCATGGGTTATAAATCATTCAGTTTGAGGAGATGACATTTTTAGAACAGGTCTCTTACTCGAGGAGCCTGCTTTGGAAACATGCACCTGAACTGTCATCCTCTATAAAATACACCTGAAGTTAATCTGTTCAGACAATCTTATTATTATAAGATTATTTTCTTAAGATAGCTGTTAAAGAGAACTGGTGAGAAGTGTGAGTCTGTATTACCAGGCACCCAGTAGCCCTATTCTAACAAGGGTCACCACATTTTCTCCTCGTCTTTCAGCCTATCTCAGAGCACGTACGAACAGTGACGTTGATGGTAGGCAGGTTGACTAGACCATTTCCAGACATCCCTTCCAATCTTGGCCATTCTGTGAACTCAATACTTTTCCCGGGAGCAACACATGCTTAACACACATACAGAAGACACCTGAAAATTTTGTATTTACTTTATCCATAAAGCACATGTAGATCCTTTGGTTAAAGTTTTATACTGCAAATTTTTGCATGGATTATATAAAATTCCTGGTCTAACTCAAAATTACTGAATTAAAAATTAAAAATTATAAGAAGCTGAGATTCCTACATGATGATGCGTTATTTAAAAACAGCAGCAGCATTACTATCTGAAACAGCCTGGCTTATATCTCACCAAGAGAGATTAGTATTATCTTTGTTCTGGTTAGTGGATTTTTGGATTATAAAATCCTTACACAGTTAGCCTTTCATGAAGCATTGTTAGGGATTAAAAACATCTTTATGAACATGTTCTCATATAATGAAATCGTAACAATTCAACTTCATTTTACCCAGAGCATGAGAAGTGTGCCAATTAAAAGCTCTGTTTTGAGGGTTTAATGTTGGCATGTTGAAAATCGGTTAGGCAATAAACTAGCAAAGATTCTCAGCCCAGAGAGGATTTTTTCTTCTTTTTTTTTTTTCCTCAAGCACACTTTAAATCTCCTAAGCTGTTTATAATGATGGAGTTGCCAAAAATAGCCCAGCTAAAAATCACTGAATTGGCTGCATCTGTTACAGAATACAAAGAGCCCCAAAACATTGTGGAATATTAGAAAAAGGTCTTAAAAAAACACCTTAAAAACCAAGATGTAAAGACGGTGCATTCTGGAGGTTTGGCTTTTATTTGTACACAAAACTCAGTACATCCATCTTAGGTACAACTGTATCTTCATATTCATGAATAGTAGCATTGCCTGTCAGTAAATATTGTGATTTTTTCAGTCAAAAAGTACAACAGCATCAAATCTCATGATTAAGTCTTTCGGACAACAGGTTTTCAGCACACAGACTACCCTCCTGCATCCTTGTCAACACCTCCCTCCAAATTAATATGCTTTTTATGTATCGATCTTAATGAGGTTTTGTTCCAACTCAAGAATGGTAGTGTGAATGAATATTGAGTCACAAGAATCCTCTCAACTTCGCTAGCTCTACCTGAACCAACCAACGGGCACTAAGACTCCAGTGAGTCCATTGAGAATAACCCAATATGAGCGGCACTCCTCTCTGCTGGTGTGGTCGGGCCACGCTGCCCCAGCTACGCCAACAAGGTGCAGAGCTGAACGAAGAGGAGAAGCATTCAGCTCTCTTCTGCAAAGTCTGTCCAGAGCCTGACACAGGACCCGCTGTGTGCAAACTGCAGAAATATCAGCACCTTATTTTGGCCCCGTTTGGCAGAGTGCGTTGAGAATCACAGCACTATCAGTACAGCGCAGACAGTTACCTACACTTGTTTTTTAGTTTGCCCTTTTTTTTTTTAATTATATCAGCTGACTACTTCTATGAGTCACTTGCCCAACTCTGCACAGACTAACACAAATTAAAGGAGACATGGTGAGAGCACTAAACAGGTATCTTTTGGAAGGGGCACAATGAGACTCAAGGTGCAATTTCATGCTTGGTTAAAGGCAGGCTACAACTGCTGCTACTAAAATAGGAGTCTGCCTTCTCTCTGTGCTTACATTGGCTCTGGTGATCCTGAAGCTGCATGGCCAGTTGGATCAGCTTAATAACTCGAGTGAAAACGAATTGTGCTCTCCCTCAGCCCCAGTTCCTGAGCAGTTACTATAGCTGATGTGAGGGAGCTGCCGTAAGCGTACAGACAGGATCAGACGATGGGTGGCTGTTCATTTTAGCAGCAGGCAGTCTTGGAATAACACGTCAGTCATGAAATACCAGATATCACTGATAAGGTATTATTTTTCAGCAACACATGCCTTGTTCACAGTTGGTCCAATTTTCACAGGGACAGCAAAAAAACAATTTACCATTCCCAGCTTAGAAGAAAAACATTAAAGAAAATAATTCTATGGTAATATTTTCTCCAGTTTTCTTATCAGAATAAATTATTTTCCTTGCAATTTTCCTCAGGTTGCTGTAACATAACACCTATTTCAGCCTGAGGTGTTATATCTTTGCTGTTACAAGCAAATAAAAGTCCGGATCTTTCTAGGGGGGGCGCTTCTTAGAAGCTTCTATTCACATCTTGACATATGAATATAGATGTGAATCTATAAAAGCTCCCAGCACTCCCCACACAAAGATCCTAGCTTTCATTTCAATTTAATACAGAAATTTCCATATATCACTAGCACTAACTGAAACTTTCTGGACATTCTTTAGACTGTTAGCTCTCATAAAAATCTTTGTGTACTCTTGCAAAAATTGGTCAATCTGTGATTGATCAACATAAGCAACTTAGACTTCCTACCTTTACCTACCTGTGAGTTTAGATTTCAATATATTCCTCCTAAAATGCTACCTTGAGTACTCACCTATGTTGCCCATGCCATTAAACCAAAATTCCAAAGGATTTATAGAACTAATTTTGTGTTAGAATTGATTATTACATGACACTGATTATGGTAAGCAACCGTATACTTAATTTTCCAGTTGGAATTTCCACTTGACAGCTTCATGCAGCAATGTGCCAGAACTGAATATTAAGGTTTGACTATGCACTAAAGCAATTAACTTAATCCCCAACATTTACAGGCATATTAATTAAATTTATGGACTCTTTCCTCTCTCATTCCCACGCTACTAAATAAGAAAAAAAATAAGCTCTCTTTCCAAAGCTACCATATATGAATTGATGTACATTGCACATCTAGCAGAAGATAAAGCATTTCAGAACTCATTTAGTGTGTGAAGAAATTAAGTTTAGCACAATATTTAAACGTGCTTAGAGGTATGAACCAGGTATGTAAGTGATAAACAGATTGACTGTGGTAATCAAAGGCTAAATTGCATTGCGTATTTCACAAAAAAAACCCAAACAAAACAAAGTCACCACCACCAAAGGAAGAATAGTTTCTCTCCCATAAGAAAAGCTGTCTCCAGTACTTGTTTGTCAACGCTGAATTATAAATAGATTACAGGATTGCTCATATAGTAATAGAAAAATAAAGTCTCAGGTGCTATTTTCTCAAATCAGTCATAGAATTAACTACGACGAAACAGAATGAAGTCATATTGAAAGAAACAAATATAAGTCCAGTCTTGAAAACATTCTTCTGAATAAACTATAATATAAACTGTTTTCAGACTCAAGATGAAGAAAATGCAGCAGTGCTTCTGATTCAGTTGCAAACTGAATACTATAGCACAGCGTCATGAAAAACAGGAGACAATGCTTGAACAGTGAACACAAAATTATTCATAACAAGCACGACTTCCGATTAAATTATCATCAAGGAGTAGAAAATGTTATTGGGTTATTCATTTTGGCAGTTATTTTTTACAACCTAGAATTTCCAAGTTGTAGATATTAAAATGAAATAATTAAACATAAAAAAAGTCATAAGTAGCAAAGTCATGTAATTAATGAACGCAACATTCCAGAACCAGCTCTTTACAACAATCAATGAAATTGACTGAAAAATTAGAAGGAAATTGCAATGCATTACATTGTATACTTAGTGATAAATATTTTTAGTAAGGTATTTAACACTTTTATGACTTACCGGCAGTGAAGTCATTATTTAAATCTATAAAGGCATGAGAGTGCGGTATATACATTTTACTTTGAGTATCCAAAGCAGCATGCCACGAAAAGTTCCTACAGACAAGAATGAAAAGCAATATATTTCATCAGTGCTTAGGGACTGTTAGTCACAATAATATACCTTTATAAAAAAGACTTGTGAAACAGAAAGCATGTTCTAATGCTGAGCTAAAATTACTACTTAGCTTACAATATACTAAGTAACTAGAGTAATTGCTTGAAAGGTTCTGCAGAGGATGATTCATAGCAGAGGGGCTTCAGTTAGATTTTTATTAACTTTTAAAGCAACTTTTTTTTTTGTACACAAAATATCACTACCCACAAACTGAAATTTGGTGCCTAGACTTCAACTCTTAAATCCCGATACACTGATTGCTGTCCGCCCCACTTTTCTCAAGCAGTTTTATTATCAGTACTTTTGAAATCTACTTCAGGTTTAATAAAGATGAGAAAAAATGGACATCACATACTGTTAAAGCAGCTCATGCCTGCTGCATGTAAATGGACTTTATTTTCAGTCACTTAAAAAAAACAAGCAACCAAACAGCACAAGAATTAAACTCTCACATTATGATGGACTACAGGCTAACTATGTCATTTCCGAAGCAGGTGATAGCTTTATTTATTTATTTATTTAAAAACGTACATGCCCTCCTGGTTTCTGTTCTAAAAATGACTGAACTTCCAGCAAACTTCCCTATTAGCAGCACATTTAAATGTAACAAATCCTTCAAAAGTCATACTTGTTGAATCATCTGACATGTTACTTTCAGAACCCTTAGCTGATACACTCAGAAAAATCTCCATGGGCACTATACATAAGCAAGACAGAGATACTCCTACTCTCTGGAATGCCTTTGTTTATTCCAGTGACATCACATACATATTATTAAAGTCCTTCTCTTCCGTGACTCATTTTATGGTAAGGAAAAAAAAAAGCTTCTGATTACTTCCTAGAGATCATAAATAAATCTTAGAAATGTTAAACAGAATCACTTAAAGAAATATTTAATTATTTTCTATTGGTTTTTCTATGTATTCAGTTTTGAAGATAGCCAAGAAAGTTAGTTATACAGCTCTAGCATAAACATAAAAACATTTTAGATTAAAAATAGAAAAACAGTTTTCTAAGCAGATGACAAAGCTGTTTTCCATGTACAAGACATTGCTTATGCTTATTAGCACGCAGGCTAATTTTGAGCTATAATGACTATTTGTATCCTAATGCTACTGAAAAGATTTCTTCAACAAAAGGAAACAAAGCTCTCCCATTTTTCCGTATCTTCAAAAGCTCATAAAATTTTTCTATATATAATCATTGCAAGGTGTTCAGAAACACCGTTGTACATTTGAAATCTCTGTTCCGTAAGTCATCAGTTTAAATAAAAGTAATGGTGATAAAATTCAAGTTGGGATCAATAACCAAAACCATACTGCCAAGAAGGGTATAGTTTCCATTTACACATTTAAATGTTATTTACCCCACATCACTTCTGAATCATCTCGGAGGAAAGGAAAATAGCCAGGTAGGAACAACACATAGAGATTTGTTAAATTCACTGATGGGGGGTGGGGGGAAAGCCTTATTTAAACATTTCTTAAGGGCCACGGAGATGCTGATATATTGTTGCCATAGAGACAGAGTAATCATCTCATTGATTTCTCCGGTGGTAACAGACCTCTGTTGAAACAATAGCTAAAGAAAGCCACATAGCAATGCAAAGACTTCCTAACACACTCTTTCTTTTAAAATAAACTTAAGTATTGATTGTATGCAAACCTAAAACAGTTGTGATTTCTCCTGAAATACAGAGTTGCAAGTTTCTATGTTAATGTTACTAAAGAACATTCAAGACAAACCTATCAAATTCCACTTAAAAGCTTAAAAATACCAAGTTCGAAGAAATTTGCATCTTCTAACAACTGAATCAAAGGTCCAGTCCTCCAAGAAAATACAAGCCCAGTTCCTAATTTTCCCAGTTATGCATTGGAAATCAGTCCAAAGAAAATAGTTCAAAATGAAAATGTCAAAAGAGTGGTTTTCATATCATCACAAAGCTAAGAACAATGTATTTATTTTGACATTTATAGTCCAACTCGCATCCTAAAAATGATTTCTTCTATCTTCTGAGCACATTCTTTGACAACTGAGAGAAAAATCTCTAAATCAGGGAAAGAGTTCTAATTCACGTATCCTTCTTTTGAGGCTTCTTTCTTTTTCAAAGAATGCCCAAACCCACAAAACTATCAATGAAGTTCTTCCTTACAAAAGTCAAAGACTGAATGTATGCTAAGTTCAGTTTGACAAAAGTCACAGGAAAAGATGTACAGACCCATATTTCTAGTTGGTTTGGGTTTTTTTTTAAAGTTTATGCTGTTCAATAATGAAACTTTCAGTAACTCAAAGTCACACCAATTTGTGTCCTTGAAGACACAATCCTAATATCTCTCAAAAGTCAAAGCTTTCTTTTTCTTTATGAGATTACAATCTTCTAAAACATTAGCAGGAAAACTGAACAGAATATGAACTGTCCTTCTCTAGGGTCCAAGTGTTTTTAACAAATAACTTACAACTTATTTTCAAAAGATAGCTTTAAAGTTCTTTGGCATCTTGCCCAATATTAGAGACATTGCTACTTCCTAATTTTTTGTTTAATTTTAGACTAGCTCTTCTTAGTGAGTAGAAATCCACTGCTCTGTTATACTTTGATTTCAGTATTCATACCCAGAACAATCAAGCAAAACTAATCCTTTGCATAGTCCTTACTTACCATTTAAATATGCCATTAAAATAATATTTTTTATCCCAGTATTTGCTAGCCAGTCTCATTCTAGAAATTCCAGGGCTAGCAGAAACTTTAATAATGGAACTTAGTCCCCTTTACTGCAATCTCATCTCATAAGACTTCAGTCAACTTCTATTTGCTGAAGAGTGGCCTTAGCCACTCCTTAACACAACAGATGTGACACAGAGAACACCACTTGCACCCACGCTTCTATTGCTAAAGTCGCCTCTGCCTCGTCTCTTTATGAATCTCTCCCCCCAATAAGCATACCAAATATTTACCTTAATTTATAGCTTAATACCCTTACACTTTGCACTTCCCGTGCCTTTGATTTCCCATGTTGGCTAACCTTCCCATTACAATTAATTTCCCAGATAAATGGCAGCTGAATTATCTTTTTTTTAAATTTAACCCAAACTCTTGCACATTTTCCTTTTGCCATCCCTGATATTATAAAATCTGTTACGTAAGCTACTTCTCACATCAACCTGCCACTTCATCTATTAGACTAAATGTAGCTTAAGAACTTTGGTTTGTATTTTTGTACAGCACAGAACTCCATAATACAGACAACAATAAATATCAAAGTGCACTAAACAAAGGAGACTGTAACTGTTCCAAGAAATAATTATCCTATTTCTCAAGTCAAGTAATTTCTTTTCTCAGTTCTCATGGAATGCCTACTTCCCCTATAAAACAACTACTTCCTCTATAAAATAACACTTTAAAAATTAGATGCAGATTGTTATGGAATGTTTAAAGATACACATGGAAATGAGAGAAGATTCATATATTTGCACAGTTCATCAAACATGAGCCTTATGCCTCTTTAATAAGAACAGAGTGGATGCACAATGAGTAAGTTATCGAAATTCATGCTAATAAACAAACCCTTAGCTTACCCGCCTATCAATATCTGTGGCTTACTTGAATCACTCGTAACACCAAAGACATCAGGAATCAAGTCTCCATTAAAGCTGAAAAAGCAAAACAATTTCAATATTGCCTTAATCATTATAGGAGTTGAAATTAACTGTTCTTAAATTAACCTGTATTTGGTTAGCATTTTCCCACCAAGCAATGAAGAATTTTCAGATGTGTAGTCTTTTCTGAATTTTGGCTCTTGTCTGAGCTGCTAGTAGTAGTACACTTCTTTCAATACTTTGCACTATGCCATGCATTTGATTTTCCAGCTATATTTCCCCTCTCTCTTTTGTTCAGCATTTCACAGAAAGGAGGGTGCACCATGAAAGGGATATTTGCTCAGTCTGATAAGCCAGTAAGGTTTTTGTTTTACAAAATTCACCAAAAAAATGAATGGCTGTTTTTCTGTATAAAACAGAGTACTGAAATAAAAAAAAAAAAAAAAGAAAAAGCTTTTTTAGGTTTTTTTTTAGTTGCTATTGCCAGGATGATACAATATACAAGATTTGTAAAGATGACTTATGTTTCGTCATCTTTTGTTAGACCAGTTGACATTACACAAACCACCCTGTTCTTGAAAGATAAAGAGCATGTGTGTCAGATTTTAGCGTTAAAATATATTTAAGTTGCTCTTAGTCACCATTATAAATGTTGTTTTCTAAAAAAGTAGGTCATACTTACTCCATTACTAGAGGCTCATCATGAAAAGTCTTATTTAACATAGTTTTATGGTTAAGATCTGAAAACAGAAAATATTCATTTGAGTCAATTACCAATACGTTGTGACATTTGAATTTTTAAGTTAGATATAATTCTTCTATTAATATACAACCATCAATTTTATGATTAAAAAAAAAATCAGCCACCAGTGAGCATAAACAACTAAATGGCTTCCTGAAATTATGCAGGAAAGGTGCTGAAGCTTCTTCTCTCTCCACTGAATTCTTCAACAAATTGTTCTAAATAGACCTTAGTGAAACCTATTTCTATGTATGACTGCAGTCACATAGACACAAAAAATCGGAAACAGTTGGGATGAAGACACTCTAGAAATTTAACATTGTGCGTAAGACCTCTGTTTAATGTTTTATCACCATAAAAAACATTCTTAATCATACACACTGAGTGTTTCAAATAAAGATTACAGGTAAACTGCCTATACAGGAAGTGAGGATTTTACGCTAAGTATTTGGACAATAATAATAATAGGGATTTGGACAATGCTTATAACAACATGCTTTAGCTTTTGGTCAGCCCTGAATGGGTCAGGCAGTTGGACTAGATTATTACTGTAGGTCCCTTCCAACAGAAATAAATCTATTCTATTCTATTCTCTGATCTAGTTAAAGATGTTCCTGCTCACTGCAGGGGGGTTGGACTAGAGGACCTTTAAGGGTCCCTTCCAACTCAACACATTCTATGATTCTATGAAGTCCTAATCTGATTATCATCTCTCACTCTTCACTTTTACTTGTAATCCAAAATCCTTGACACACCATCCCTGTTTCCTTCCTCTCTCCTTAATGCTACTCTTCTTTCCAGTTTCCACATTTCATATGACAGTACCCTCCTACTGATTTGTCCCACTTCCATTACCCAAGGAGGCACCACATACCTTCCCAGTAGCCTCACTACATACCAACCATTGCCTGAATTCTTAACCTCTGACTCCCTTTCTAAGCCCCATATGCTCATTTGTGCCTCTCCCAATACTTGTTTATTCTGAAGCAAGACAGCATAAATAATCCAAATCCTTCATGTCCTTCCCAATACTACAGATACCTCCTATTCTCTTAACACTTGATCCAGTGCACTTTCACAGGTTACCCGTTTCACTTCTGATTAAAACCAGGAGCAATGGCATCTAAGGTCATCACTTGCCCCACCTGTAACTGTTCTATAACACAGTTGTTTATAATAGTGATTATTCTTCAGCAGTTTTTCTGGACTCAAGGGTATCTTCTTTTGCTTTTCTGTCCTTCTTCAAACCCTAAACTCTTCCCCAAACCCTTTCCTAGCAAAGTCAACAGAAAACAGAAGAGACTTCAAGAAGTCACATAATCCATAACTTTACCCTAAGGTAGAATCAGCTGTACCTAGAACACCACTAAACGATTCTTGAAAACTTGATTCTAAAGTTCTTGAGAACTTCCAATGACAGAGACTCTAGAAACTTCTTTCCCAAAACCTACTTCAGTGTATCACTGGTTTAACAGAAATAAGAGTGTTGTATTACTGCTGATAAGTTAAGGTATGATACTTTCAAAGTTCATGTACTAAACTTTATAACAGATTCTCAGCACATTTTAAATTCAAGGTAAATCTTTTGAGATAATCTTTGTGAAGCTGACATCCATAATGGGGAAGCCACGAGAAGTAGCTCTTCAGTTAGTGGCTTACTGTCAAACTGTAATACTGTCTGGTTATGTCTCTTGCATGATATAAAGCAAGAGATTTAGCTTTGTTCTCTTTCATTAATTACCGAATGCAGTTTAACAGCAAGATAGCATATGGGTGCAAAGCTGAATAGCTGCTAATCCCTATTTTAGTTGTAAAAACAACCACTACATTTTAAAACAAGTTATAACTTTCTGACAATACTCTGAATTATTGAAAAGTCTAACAATCTTACTAATAAACAGTCTCAGCAACTCACCCAATGTTTGGTTGTGCCCCCAGAAAATAAACACTGAAAGTTCATCTCTGCCATGATTTTGTGCCTGGGTAGTCAGAAGGACATCCATTTGTGAATCACCATCATAATCTCCAGGAACTACACTGGTTATGGTAACACTGAGTGATCTAGAATTAAAAAAACCAAAAACCACTACATGCAAATAATTGTACAAATGTGTGCATGAAAATTCAAAGTATTTGTGTGTTCAAAGGTTTGTCTTTTAGTCCCAATTATTAATAGTTGGTCTAATACAGTATTTTCCTTCAACAACCTGATTTTGAAGTCCTTATCTATTGCAGAAGTAACTTTAAATCAAGCATTCTGCAGTCTGTCTTCCTTCAAGAAAGGATGACATTTTTAACTCTAAACTTCAGCTAACAGGCATTCTTCAGCTGTATCTTGCTTGTTAATGCTATCTAGACTTCATTAAATCCCTTCGTTTGCTGTAGAGCCAGTCCTCAAAAAACGTGTTTCAGAAAGCAGGACCTTTTGCTTGCATTCCAAGAGCAAGACCACAAAGCAACAGGAGCAACTTAAGCAGGAGTCAGACAGACAGTTAAATCTTTTTAAAGACAACGTCATCTCCTCCCATCTTCTGCCACATCTTACCACTCCTCCCTACATTTGTTCTTTCTATCTTTTTTCACTTGGTTACCTACCCAGAGACTCTGCTTTACACAAACATGGATCATTCTGTTAAGAATTAAAAGCAGATCATTTCCAACGCACTAGAACAAGCTCCTTCCAAGACAGGAGGGAATAAGGAAAGATACAAATACATAGAACAATAGAAAATGAAGCTGAGCTATAACAGCAATTTAACTTTTAATAGACATAATACTATTAGTAAGCATCCTTTGTAAACAATAACATATCCAGTAATACTATTACGGTTAAAACTATACATATATATGTACATAGACACACGGCTTGTTTTACATTTATTAAAAACGGATGTGTTTTTTTTTTTTTAAAAAAAGGCACATTGAAACTTTAGAAAGGAATAGATCTCTATACAGAAATACCAGAACACCAATTCTCCATATCTCTTTCTAAAGCAGATTATATTGGCTGGATTCCATTAGCAACTAGAAGAATTTCCCTGAAAACATGTCTTGGGACAGAGATGAATGCTACCTCCCCAACAGACTTAACCTAAGATATGGAATGATAGTTTGCTTTACGAGGAAATAAAGTCCTGAAAAAATAAGTCAACTGCAAAAATATTCCAAAATATGGGAATTTTTAATACTAAAAGCATAGACATTCCTTAAGAGGGTGGGATGTCACACCTACTAGTTAACAACAGGAATGACAAAACTCATCTCCACAAATTCTGTCATCTGACAAACAAAAACATAACAGGAAATTAATCAGCAAACTGGTCAAAGAACTGGAGCTCTAAGGGCAGGTTGACCACCACAGTCAAACAGCAACAGCACAGACAATTCTAGTCATGCTCCCACGGACTGCAGAGATGCACTTCCGTGAAAAACTGCCACTTAACATTGTTTCACCATTGCATGTCAATACTTACTTCATTGGTAACTTAACACGGGGCTTAAAGTAGGGTTCCTTTTGGTCAGCCAAAAAGATAATCAACTCATTTCCTGCAAAAACAAGTAAGATGATGAATAATAGAGGAGGATTGCAAATGGTTTATATACAACAGCAACATTTAAAATGCTATGCCGCAAATAGCCATTCCTCACAGCAGCAAAAACTTTGAAAGACTTCCCATACAACTACCTCCTCCTCATTCCAAAGGAAGCAAAAGGAACACTTCTTCAATACAACCTATAAATCTAATTGCATCTCTAAGGGACGCTAACTATCAAGAATCTTCTTTGGGGCTCAGTGTTAGATTTTCTCTCTGCTATTGTTATCACATCGCCTAAAATAAAGTTTCCTATAACGAGTTAGGAAACATTACATGTGGAAAAGTAGTAGGCATCAGTTCCGCACAAATAATTAAAGCTTAAAAGCTAACTCAAATGAATTCTTTTAATACTGTCTCTGCCATAGCAGGATCTGATACTGCTTCCCAAGTTGGCTGACAAAAGCACTTTAAGTGAACCTCACAGACATAACCTGGTTCCCTGCAGCATTTCCTCCTTTAGAGGCAATGATACAAGCCACTATCATTTAATTATTTCAGGAAGATCTAAATAAATTCCCATATTTTGTGGTGTACAAATAATTGCAATGCGGGGAAGAAAAATAAAGTTGACCTGAACAATGAAATGTATTTTGTCAGTAAACCACAATACACACACTCTTACTTCTGCAAGTAAAATAATAGTTCATAGCTAATGAAAAAAATAATTTTTTTTATTCATCCTTTATTATATGTGTTTTCTGCATTCTCCCAGAAATTCACCTGTAGCATCCCAAACTGCAAGAAGTAGGTTACCTAATCGAAAATAATTCTGTGGCTCCAAACCTGAGCTACCACAGTATATTTTAAGAGCATCATTCTGTGGCAAAGTTCACAGCTGTGAAATAGCAGAATACAAGCTTCCTGGCTATGGGGAAAAAAAAAAAAAAAAAAAAGATAACTGCCATAAACGTATTTGCCAAGTGAATATGCCAACAAACAAGTAAATGAAAACAAAACCTGTCAAAATGGGTAGGGACGACTAGCGCAGTCCTGCCTGGCAAGCTAATAGAGCCTGGGCTGCACTACACATTCACAGATGATTGAAAAAGTTGGCACACAGTAAGATGAAGAAGCCTGCTGGCTGCTTAAGCTTTTGATAATAAAGCTGTGGGTGACTGCTAAAACTTGTAATTCTGATTTCAC
>VYZM01015059.1:6631-31163 GCA_013398915.1 Dromas ardeola
TAATCCAGACTATCACATATGTACAAGCCGAAAGATTCTGTCTCACAATAAATTGTGCTTACGTAGTTTGGCATGTTAGTTTGATGTATTTCCAGTTCTTGAGTTGTTGCTGATAACTAGCCTGGCTATCGGTCTTGTTTCACAAGCTGCAAACTAATTTCTATAGATTTGCTATTGTTAATTTATCTTTTTGCTTTGCAAATACTTGAAGTTGAAAAGAATGTAATTTAAGCACGGCAAACAATCTGTAGGATTAGTAATGGTTATAAAGTTAAAAAAAAAAACACCACATTACTGAATGCCAAGCACAGCAATTTAGCAAAGGAAAATCTACTGACACCTACAGTGCCAAAAAGAGGGAGCAGAAACAATGCACATAGCTTTGAGTATTCCGGCTTTCCCGTAACACACTCCCACTTCTCTCTAGCTATCTTTCTATTGTATTATAACAAATAATAAAAGAATTAAATGCTCTGGCAATCAAGGCTGGCATATTAAAATGACACTCGGCATTACTGAACCTACTCATCTCTTAATAGAGCTATTCTTCAAAGGAGATTAATTATACTGGCAAGAGACCTTTTGCTATTCTAATTTGTGAAGCATATTTCAATACCACAAGCATATTAAAACAGCTGCAAATATGTACCTAGCTCCAAGATCCCAGGACTCACTGCATTTAATTAGGTGTTCATCTTGTGACCAGCTCTTTAGTCATTGCTTTAGAAGCCCACTTCACATAAAAATTCTTAATTTCTAGGCTTAATTAACTGCAACTGTAATTAACATACAGCCCACCATAAAGTATACAGAGATAGGAAAGTGACCATATACTTCAGTACCTAACACCATCACAGAGGGCGAAATACTGGATTTATAGTTGAATTTCTCTGCTTTAATAACAAAACAAAGAATTTTATATTCTTTTAAAATAAGTTATTGGCATTGCATTTCATATCAGGATGTTTGATAAACAGCACAAACACTGACATGAGAGACTGAATGTACATCATATTAGTAATATGCAGAATTGTAACACGCAAATGCATCTGCAGCTCGCTGATTTGTACGCAGCCATTAACCAACAAACTAGCATTCCAAATTAAGTATCTGAGAACTAATGCTTTGTTTTAAAGCACAGTTATTTTCATTAACTTAAGCTATGAAGCTTCAAGGCATGTGCCTGCCTCTAGAGAACTTAACGTATTACTTTCTTTAATCCACACCAGATAAATACTTAGATGCCAAGTTCACATGAACTATTCTCCCTTTCTATTGATACAGTCAAATTATAACCACTGCTAAGAATAGAAATTTAAAGCAAATGCTGAACAGGCACCAAACTAAGACACAACACAATTAAATCAGAAGAATTTCAATATAGTAGCATGTCTGAAAATGCTGAGACTACAAATACTTCATTGTGAAATCAAAACTAGTCATAACACAAATGCATGGCTTTTTGAAGTTCAAAGATTTAAGTTTCTTTTCATAGCCTGGTGGTGCCAAACTGTCTAGGATCCCCCCAAAAATTCTAAGGACTAACAATTTAAGGGCTATATACAAGGTACACCCTTTTACTTAAGGGGTAATTGCTTCTAAACAGCCTTACAATGTAATATAAATTTACCCAGTTACTTGCAGCTCTAAAGTAGCGCACACCAAAATTTCCTCATTTGAGTAACACTTGTTATACAGGCAACTCTATGGAAGTTTGTCAAAAAAGGCTTCTAGGTTTGCTTTTAGTCTACTATTTAGCAACAATTTCTGTTGCATATATGACAGGTTACAAATAACTGTCTTTTCCTGCTCGTATATTTTTCTTCTCCTTGCACTTCAGTGATTTTAGGTATTTAGATGTAATAAGTAACATCTACAAACAAAACATACATTCCTTTTGGTTTACAGTTCTGTCTTGACTATAGCCATTTGAGTCCCATTGTGCATCCTCCTTCCCCCCGAATACTCTCTGCTTAGAAAATGCTAATTTAACAGATGCAACATTCTTCAAAAATACGTTCACTTTACCAAAACCTTTTGACAGAAACCACACAGAAGAGCAGATGTCAGTTCCAGCTCTTCAATTCCTTGGACAGTTATCCCTTTCAGCTTCATCTCCCTAGCTATTCTCTACGGAAATAGGCAGAGGTAGCTACTCAGAAAGCTGTTTCTCAATTAAACTTGTTTTAAATGGTCAAGTTCCCATGCCACATCACCCTAGACATCCAGTGATATTTTCCTTCCAGCATCAGGAAGCTTAAAGTAGCACTGCAAAGGAACTTCCCTAAGAAGAATTATTCTTCACACACATTTTTTCCTGTCAAAAGCAGGATCAACATATTCTCATCCTAATTCACCCTCTACCCTGAAAAGGTCCCACAGGAACAAAATGCTGCATTCACTTGAGCAGGAGCAGGGAAAGCAAGGTAAAAACTAAAGCTCAAGATCACACCACTTTTTATTTATAGCACAAAATCATCATGAGGATTCCCAGACTCGCTCACCAAACCAGCAGTAAGTGAAGGGGCAGATTGTCCGAGGGACTGATTTCTCATGCGGACCAGGTTTGAGGTATCTCCAGGTGGCTGCCATATCGTCTGTCCCACTCCACTGTGGACACTATTTGATAAGGGAAGTAGCTGTTTTCCTTTAAAAACAAAACCAAAATACTATCAGCTTGTTTTTAAACAAGTTTACCAACTTCAAAATACAATGCTGAAAACAAATATTGTATGTGGAGAAATAGCATTTAAGAGAATGTAGTATATGTTTAAACATTGTTTTGCTTTGAACCGTGGATGGATATTTTCTGTTTAAAAAATTTCACTCTTCAACAATGCCGTATTACCTTAACAGCAAAATATTCTGTAGTTTTCCCAAGTCTCCCTTGTATCCGATTGATTAGTGTAGATGCTAATGTCCCATGCTACATGCACAAACAGTGAGAAGAGTAGTTCTTATCTCAACAAGTTCAACCACTGTACTTTACTGCAGGAAATATAGTCATCATTTAAAAGGATCTGCTCAATATATTTTTTTTCTAGTCAATGTAACATTCCTTTTTGGAAAACGTCAAGCAGTAAATTTCCACAATGAGAAGGAATCAAAGTCAAAGTAGGTCATATTTTGACTCCATCAAGCTTGACAATTTCCTTTTATGTACAATGTCATTCATTAAAAAAAAAAAAGCAAACAAACAAAAAAAAAAGAGAAGAAAGATAGTCTTGTGGTTAAAAACACATAAGTGAAAAAGTCTGTAAATCTGTGTTCCATTATTAGCTTCCAGATGACTTCCTCTGTAACTTTGGTTAGTCAACCCCTATACTTCAGTTTCACCAACTGCAAAATGGGAGTGAATAATACCTCTTTTCCTGAAAATTAGGACTGTGAGACTAAGCTATACACACCCCCTTCCAAGCATGGTGAAGATAGTTGCATTCAACAGATTATTACGTGCTCAGATACTACAACAGGAGTCACAGGGGACTACAGCATTTGTTGCAGTAAGTAGCAGGAAGAAGTCTACATCTTTAAACAGATAAACTGTAGAAAAATACTTTTGTCTCAGAGGCAGCAAGTGATTTTACTTCAACTTCACCTTAGAATTAGCTATGAAACATTACATTCATTACATAGAAGCGGCTACAGTATTTGGACAACTGTCACATAATGTGATTAGCCATGACGCCAGAGGGGTGGGGAGTGGTGTCTTTTTTTTGTGTCCTTTTTTTTTTTTTTAAACTTCTTTATGTTAATTTTCTGTGAAAGTTACGAGCAACAGGCCGAGTGCACCTCAACAGAATGAGTCAAAGTGTATAAGAGATGAGAAGGCTCAACTTTGACTAGCAAACAGAGACACAGCATATTAGTACCTTTTTCCCAGTCCCACTCAAGCTGCTTACAGCTGTGGACATGATTTTCACAGTTTGCTCATTTTCAAGATTATGCGTAAATACAATGACTCCTTTTGTCTGCAGAGATCTAAAACTACAGAAATGTATATTGCTGTATTTATCTCAGTAAAGCACTAACAAATACATCCCATAATAGCAATTCAAACCATATAATTATCTAACAGTTCAAAATGCCAGTACTTAAAAGCAGGAATAACATTATTTAAATCTCCCTAACATAAATTTATCAACATCACCTTTTAGCTCCACAAAATCTGAATTCAGGAAGACACAATTCCATCAAAAGTCAAATCTAAGCCAACCAGTTTGCATGCACAATCATCTATACTCTTTAAGCTTATTTGCTTCTTTTGCAAAAATAAGGTATAATTACTTTCGGGATGGAGCTTGAAGCTAAAGCCTTTCCCTGCCATGCCTCAAGTCCTACATACATTCCAAACACCCACATTCAAAATATGTATCTAAATATCTACATTTTCTTCATCCAATTGGGTCAAACTGATCTCGTTGGGGCTCTTTTCCCCTTTCGGAATCAGACTATAGTAGACTGAAAAGTAATTATGATGAAGCAACAAGTTCTGGAGAACATTATCATTTCATAACATAAAATTTACAAGCGTATTATCTCCAAACGAACTACTATTTTTAAAAAAGAAACAGAACTTCTCCAGTTTTCCTGCTTCCTCCTATTTACTTTTCTTTGATTACTTCTACTCAAGGTTAAAAAAAAGAGAAAAACCCAAACAAACTACAGTACTATCTTCGGCAGCCACTGTAATCAGCCAACAGCTGTGTAGTTAATAAACTTCTGTTCTCCTCTAGCAATTAACTTACCTTAGAGAACAAGCTTACATGAGCGCAAAACACTATGAAACTTTCCATTTTTCAGAAACAAGCCACTTAATACAAATAAAACATTAAGACAAGGCCGAGTCAAAATAAAAGGTGCATACTTTACTGCTTATTTAATCCTATTACACCTAGCACCTCAAACATTAAATATTTATCTTTCCCTGATAAAGGATGGAGGGACCAGGCCTGGATGTATTTTCACAATCATGTAAGTCAAACCCATGCTGCTGCCAAAATGGGTGGTTTCACCATCTTCCTCATCCCCTCCCACCTGAGAGTTTCCAACCCTTCTGTTCTTGCACTAACATGCAAATAGGCAAACAGTCAGCCTAATTAGGGAGGAAACGGGTTGCAAGTTAACCCTACAGAACAACAGTGGTATTCAGGCAGATCAGCTATGTTATTCTAGACTGATCATGCAGCTCTCTATGTCCTAACACCAACATCACAGATGTTGATACCAGCTTTAAACAATTGTGAAACCATACCCTACCCCACATACAAAGTCTTTAAAAAAGAAAACTACTGAGCTTGATCTTCCATTTTTTGGACAATTTACTTAAGACTATGCTGGCTCCATGGTTCTACAGCTGACAAACTAAATTCTCTGACAGAGCTGAAGACTGTGTTCACAAGAAAAAAAAAAAGAAACTTTATACAAACTGAAAAAACATCTAGTTAGTAAGCAAAATTTTTACGTTGAATCACATATGCCTGCAGTGCTTTTGAAGCCAAAGAGAAACTAAATAATAATTTGAATCAGATATAGAAGTCAGCTTCCCAGTAAGAAACAACATGGCAAAACAGGCAAGCTTACAGGCAGTGCTGACCTTAAAAGAGGTAAGAATGCATCACTGTGTTGCCTGTTTCACTGCTCCCTTCTTTTAACTTTGCACATTAAGTCTTAGCTTCTAACTTTTCACTCTGGGCAATATGCAGAATTTCACTCCAAATTCAGTCTCTCTTTTTTACTCTTTTCTACTAATATCACTTTTTGCATCTTTCTCTTACATAAAATTTTGTATGCCCTCCCAACAAGAGGTCACCCCTAGTTTTAAAGAAAAGACTTAACAGTATCTTTTATGACAACTGTTATGCCAACAAGTAATACTGCATCTTTAATACTAATGAATTACCTTATGGTCTTTACAAAATGGCATACCTGACAAAGAACTTGCCAAACTACCTCTTCGGAGCTTGCAGTCATCTTGACTTAGCTGACGATGGAGCTTGGTTTTCCCAGCAGATGAAAAGATGTCAGGATTGCTGAGCTTCCTGCAGCGTAATGGAGTGGACTCTGTTATCATCTCCTGTAGAAAGAAAAACAAGCAGAAGTTTGTTAATGACACCTAAGTATCTGTTTTCTGAAACATACAATCTCCAAAGCATAAACAAGACTGTTTGGAACAAAAAAAAAGAAAAAAAAAAAAAACACAAACCAAAACACCCTCCCTCCCCCCACCAAAAAAACCACACTTAAATTGTAAATCCCCCTCTTTTGTGCCAGGTATCTGCATGAAAAGCATATCACAAGATCCCAGTCAAATATGGCCCTTGAACACTGAGTCCAGAATATCATTAATAATAGTCAGAAAAAGGCAATTAAGCTACAGCAGTTATTTGCTCTTACAGTATGTAGAAAGAGAGACTACTGAGAAATCAGGCTCAGCTTTGATTCAAGTTATTTCCTGCTAAAGCAGAGTATTTTCTCCGAATTTCTTGAACATTTATTCCATCCAGTCTATGAGTAATACACCTACAAAGAAACTGTTGCAATGTCTAATTGCAACCCAAAACTCCTATTATAAGTTACAGCTCTACTACAAGACCGTATGTATCACTAAATAATAATTAGGATAGAGATCACCCTTTGTGTAATGTCTTTGTTATTACTATAAACAAAATTAGACCTGTATTTGTCAGAAACACTCCTACACGTGTAAATTCCTTTCACAGCATACAGCAAACTTTCAATCAAAACAGCAGTAGGTAGAACAGTGGCGAGCAAAACCACAGTGCTTTCCTCATGCATTTCATTGTTCTGGAGGTGTAAAACTCTCATTTCACACCCAAAGAATTACGAACCTAGCTATCATACATGGATTTGAAGATAATGTGACACTTTCCATTACAGCCTATATAGATGAACTCAGTTAAGTTCTCCCTTCTCTGCAGTAGTGCAACACATAGGCCTTAATGGTTTGCTCCATTTTATTTCAAATGCCTCTCATTAGCTATACAGCACTTCAAGCCATGCTTATCTTCACAAAATCTCATCTGAGACAGAAAATAAACTGAAAGGAACGCTTTCCCTGCATGATAAATCACCACGTGGTTTAACATATTTTTAAATCATGGGGTTTGTTTTTTGTCCAGGCTTTGTTTTTTTGGGGGCTTTTTTTGGGGGCGAAGAACACAAATAAAGTGGTTTTACATGAAGAAAAACTGATTTTGGATTTGAAATAGAATCCTCACTTAACTCCAAGTCACTCATTGTCAACCTTTCTTAGATCCCATCTCCTTTTAATCATGAAATCTTTTGGCACCTCATAATAGTAAATAACTTTGTTATTTGTTTAAGGGACAGGAATGCTTCGCTCCACACCTGCTTCAGTGCTGCACCTTTCACAGGTTGAGAGGTACTGCTCTGATATAATTTCTTCTTTGGCTAAGGTTAGACATTCAGTCGCTGCTCTGTCTAAACCAGATCAAGAGAGGGACCTGGGTAACTTAAAGTAGGTCAGTTCACTTACCCAGTTCATCACAGCTGCAAACAGTTGTGTTGGCGCAAGAGTGGGAAGAGGCACAAAAACAAGTGACCTGGGGTAGCAAAAACTGCTCAAGCTGAAAACTGCTTTAATCTTAAGGTTCCTCATACACATCTTGGAGCAAAGAACTTCACATTGTCATTTGCCTCTGACTTTTTCCACAAAGGTACTGAAGACCTTCATTTCCAGCAGCCTATACTTCTGTTTTTCTGTGATTTGTAGAGCTGAAAGGACATCTACCACACTTTCTGTTTGTGCCTAGGAGTAAGCTAAGTAATTTTAAACTGCAACATTAGCAGTCCTCTGAACACTAGCATGCCTCTGAAAGCTGCAGAAGCTGCTGAAAGCTCTGAAAAACAGTCTTTGCTGTTTTTATTTGGGATGGCAGAAAGTGGT
Organism: Dromas ardeola; assembly: GCA_013398915.1. Lineage (NCBI taxonomy): Eukaryota > Metazoa > Chordata > Aves > Charadriiformes > Dromadidae > Dromas > Dromas ardeola. The sequence goes on from VYZM01015059.1 coordinate 14,562, forward strand.
TACATGTGTATACATGTCTAAGTAGACATACAGAAATATACTCACACTTTTAATATGGCCTGTCCTAAATGCCTGTAACATCTAAAATCTGCCATGTGTTTCCCAACTGTGACAGTCAGAAGTTACCGTACCTCAAAAAACCATGGGTATTCCAGGTTACAAGCAATTTAGCTAAAAGTCTCATCCAGCCTACCACACTCCTTATGCTTCAATTCCAACAAATGTTCTCAGCATTCTTCAATATCAAGCTACTTCCCTGAAACTAGTCAGAACTGTTGAAAGGCTCCATGCACAAGATGCTACAGGTCATCCCCACCATCCACATACTGCCTGCTTACATAAATCCCTAAAAGAGACATTTTTTTCCCCCACTCTCACCCTGCACAGGCCATTGCCGTGACTGTCTTGCCTTCACCAGTGCACATTGGTTTCTTCAGGAAGGGGAAGCACAATCCTGCTTGCCAGGCTAATGCAGCAACTGTAGTTGCTCTTCCACCACGTTCAGCTGAGCTGAGGCAGGAGGACGAGGGCAGGCGGAAAATACACAGAGGCTAGTGCCAGTAGAAACAGTAGCCCGCCCACCCGGCTGCTGCCCTTCCCTGCCCAAATATATCTGCACCCAAGACAGAATACACCCCCTACTTAAAATGCTGGTTTGGGGCACCCCCTTTAGGACTTTCTCTTCATTTGAAGGTAAAAAACAAGGTATTCTCTTGCCTGCAAAAAATTTCAGCAGAACAATACTGTACAAAAACAATTTTGAGATAACTGTATTAATAAGAATACCCATCAGCAGTTAAAATTTCAAGACTAACATGTAGAAAAGTGTTCTAACTGGGACTTCTTTGTTAGTTCAAGGTTTTGGAGTTGTTTGTTGGTGGGTTTAGTTTTTTGGTGTTTGGTTTTCTTTCACTCAGGTGCACATCCACCTCTTCTAACACACACACGTCTCGCCCACCTTTCTCAGTAAACTGCAACTTAAAAAAAAAAAAAAAAACAAACCAAAACCACAATCATTCATTCAGGGCACCAAAGTAAGGAAAAGCAGTGAAGTTAGAAACAAAAAAAGAAAACTAAGTCATATTACAAGCAATTTCTGTATTTTACATCTCTCTTTTTCCACCCATTATATAGACATTCACATACCCCTACCAACAAAAGAATGTGCCCACTTCCCTAGCTTTCTATGCACTTCCCTTTCACTTCTATGCAGTCTCTTCTCACCAGTAAAAAAAATTACAAATTCTTAATATTTCTGCTTGAGTTACAGTACACAAGCTTTTTAGATCTGATAATACCTGAATCAGAAGTTCCTCAACTGAAGGAGCACATGGAGCACCAACACTGAAGGGCACACCTACTTCTACCACAATATCCGCTCGGCTGCGACATCCTGCCTACACACACCTTTCAGGTCAACCCAATGGTGCATGCTACTTCTCAAAACATCATTCCACATGTACTTCTTCAACAGCCATCCCAGCTTAAGCAACTCCTCCCCGCCAGGGCTTGTACCACAAAGATGTGAAAGGAACAGTGGAAAGGTAACAACTTCACACGCTCCCCAAAGAAACTAGGCTGTCTTCTACAGGAGACAGGCTTAGTACATATGGAAAATTCTTCATAAGCTCTTTTTTCGTTAAACGCTTTGGCAACATTCAGAAGACTACATAGCTGTTGAATGTTGTGAAGAAAGGGACCCCAATCACACTCTGCAGGTTTATACACTGTTAGACTCACTTTTCAAATATTAAAAAAAAAATCCAATGCACTGTTCTGAGACAGCCTATTATGTTTTAAAAAAATGTTAAGTACAACACAGCCAGTTTAAAATTTAATTTTCTAAGAGCTATGCCTATATTGTGTCAGAAAAACAATGAAGAGGGAAAGTTTTAACTTGACAATAGAGTTGTCTTTCATAAGACTGTAATTTACTTCACTCATCCATCAAAACCCAGCTTTAGTATTGCAGTTCATAGACGAACTACATGGAAATAGCAATGGATTACGTTACCATTTTTAAACAAAGAAGGAAAAAAAACCCACAGGAAGAGATCTTTCCTTGTCCTTGCCCCAAAGCAAGATGAAATACATACAAAGAACAAAAAAATCATACACAACATTCCAAATCAGTGGCTAAATAAAACTCTTTGCAGTGATAGAGCAAAATTTTGCTTACATGCTTTCAAAAGAGTAAATTAGACTACCAGAGCAAGTGGTTGAACAATATACTATGTAGCACAGACTTCCCTAATTTTAAGGACTCCACTTCCACTTTTGAAAACAAAAAATTCTTGCAGCTTTAGAAATGAAAGCATTAGTAAGCACATAACAGAAACACTTTGCTCACACAGTGTGAAAAGGACTGTGAGCATCTCTCCATTAATTTCTTTTCAAAGGTGATAGAAACAAACTTCTGCATTTACTTTGGCCTTGTGGCTTTTGCAACAAGCTAAAAATCAGGTTCAAACAGCCAGCTGAATCCTGCAAAGCTTAGGGCTGAAGATAAAAGCATCACACAAACAATCTTGATTTGCTAGGCAATGATTATTCCTATCAGTCCCTTCAAAGGTATACAAAAATTTGCTCACATAACTTGAAACAGGAGAATATGAAGAAGAATGGCAAAGGCTTTTCTTCAATAGTGAGGGGCTCTGCATTTTCAGCTTGGTCACTTAACAACAGTTGCACACAAGAACAGTTAAAATAGTTGTGGCACTGAAAATACATACAAGTTTGTTTCCCTTGCCTGAAATCTTACATAGGGGTTATTACACTCAGCAAGATGGAGAACCAGACAGACTGCAACAATAGCTGCAGAAAAAAGACAAGAAACCAAATGTGCTTCCTGATATGTAAGATTACACTAATATCACACATCACAATCCTGATCTGGTAATTTCAGAATACAGCTACAAGGAGCCTTCTCAGTCATCTTTTCCATTCCATTGCACAGGGAAAGTCTCCCATGCAATTCAAGCGAGAAATAAAAGAACAAGCATTTATACCACTACAATGATTTTCAGCAGCTTTTTTTTTTTAATGTTCATTTGATGGTGCTGCAAGAAGTAACACAGCACAGATCCTTAATCTGCAAACGGCAGATGAATACTGAAAGTGTGGATGCATGTCAAAGTGCTTCCTTGAACTGCCAAATGAAGTACCACACAATTTGTGAGACTGATATATCAGCAACAGATGAATATTAAGAAAAAAAAACTTCTTAAGACCTGTCTCTATGGCCTACATTTAAGATGTAACAGATCATACAAAGGTGCATTTCCTTACATGTAACTAACTGTGTTGTAACTAACACCAAAATATGCATTTCCTAGAGATGTCCTATTTCTACTACAACAAGTAAAAACACTCAACTGTGATCAACAAATATTCAAATCTGCAGCTCAAAACATGTTAAACCATTAGCTGGGGGGCAGGCAGGGGGAAAAATAAAAAAATCTACAAAAGAGTTTTCTATGAACAGGTAATCCATGAACAAGAAAAATGAGAAATTTGTTTATTTTTTTTAAGCCTAATGAGCACAACCACCTAAGGTCATCTGGAAGCGAATTCTAGCAAACTGTTGGAAGGAAGAAAAGAATTAAAATTTAAATATAATAAATTGGCAAAGAATGCACTAATGTTACCCTATTTTGCAAGGAAGAGAACTGATGAGTAATGCAATTTGAGGATAACTTGACACTTTCTGAAGGTTTTTTTTAAGCAATAAAAATAGTCAACACCAAGTTAATAGTGTTTAATACAGTACTGTTTGTCCTTTAAAAGATAACAGCGTGTTGTGTCAGGATTGCGTGCACATATCTGACAAGCATTCTTTTCCTTCCCAGCCTTTCCTCATCACTCTATATAATGTGTGTACATACCCTTAACAAAAGATAAATCTGATCCTGTCATTAGGTCTGCTCTAATACATTTTAAAATTCACCGGAAAAGAAAATTAAAGGCCTAGAGAACAGATCACAAGCCAAATATCTATCTATATAAGTAGCAATTAATGCAATGGAATCATAGTATTTATGCTTTAGTATTTAGCTCCGAAATTTGCCTGAACTTTCTAGCCTAGACATGGCATATTGAGGAAAGAGGGCCAGCAATTTACCAGGAAGCTGAGGTGAGCCCAAATGTGACCAAAATTGTAGGCTGAATAAGAACTTGCAACTAAGACTCTTCTTAACTGTATCTGCTTAACTCATGTACTTTCCAGCAGCATCCTGAAAAATGTCAGAGGCAGCAGAATCAAGGAAAATTACATTAAATCAACATAGCCTCTTAGAGGCTATAATGTATTGGTTTACTACATGAACAACAGCGAAAAGCTTTACAGAATATATTACATTATATAAAAGTGTCGTTATTTTAAAGACAGAAAAAAGTTTCACACTATTTTTCTCTTTAATAGATTTCAAGAATTTTTCAACAAATCCCAGCACTCCCACAAAGGTAAATATATAAACTTAATTTATTGTCAATAGTAAGAATTCAAAATCATTGGAAAGCTAAGCATTATTGCCACAGTGATGTTTTCAATAGTTATATAGTGTAACACAAACACATTTACCATTCTGAATGCCTAAAGCTTCCTCTGTACGCTCATCTGCAGCTATAACACATATTACAGAAAAGTTACAAAAGAAATTTAAATCCTTCTGTAAAAAAAAAACTCCCCAGTTAAACAAGAAAAAAATAATGTTTCCTGAAAGACATTGTATCAGAAACTTATACTATGAGATACACCCTTCTTAACTCTTCAGGAAAACAGCTCCAAGGTGTGTTTGATTAGAACTAATGAATTAGAAGCTTTAATGTTGTTTCAGTGGGGAAGTTAAAGTTGTTAACTTTGTTGACAAGTGTTCCCAGCTGCAGGAACACATTAAAAAACTTGTTAAAAAGCAAAAGTAAGTATTTACAAGTATGTACATTATTACCCCCTTTCTGAGGATCATTGAGATGCAGAATTGTTTTATTCCTGATGGAACCACAGTCTAGAAGACAAGGTAATTTGTGATTAAATGATATCAGCTTGAATGTTTGGTCCTTATTTGAAAATACAAATAACACCACAATGGTTTACACAAGCAAAGTATTTGTTCCTAGTTCAGGATCTCCCAACTAAGAGACAAACAGGTAGTGCAATTCCTGAATTCAGCTTGTGACTGCCTAAAGCCAAAAGAATTTCATCTAGGGAAGAAAGAGCAACAGAGCCTTTACTAAAGTCTGTATCAAACTTTACAGAAGCTCAAAGAAACCACTATCAATATATCAAGACTTAAAACCCCATTACATACTCACTAGTTACACTGAAAACAAAACTAGTCTGAACAAAGACGCTGCACATTAAAGGCCACATCATTTCTTTATCATTGGTATTCTAGCATGAGTATTTCAAACATAAAAAGGTTGTATAGAGCAGGGAAATTATCTCCTGACCAGATTAAAAAAAAATAAAAAATGAACAACTCTATAATTCATCATCTGTACATTAGAATCCTGTCTGTTCTAAGGTTTAAAAGAATTATGACCAAAAAAATGTGATTTGTAACAAGATTTGGTGTTGTAAGACATCAATAACACCTTCCCTCTGAAGATTTTCTTCCATTAAACTCAGAAGATGTGCCAAGCATGTGATGTGTCCCAACATTACTGACTAGTATTACTGCAAGTTCTCTTTAGCATCCTATGCATTATCAAATACTCATTTATCTTCTATATTCTTGTCTATTAGATTTTATACAGTCAAATAGAGATGTATGTTTAGATATGCTAAAGACCATAATCCATGGTATAAACAAATCAAAACTTTTCTTGTTTGCCAGTTTCTTAGAGATTTATTCAGATATTTATTATACAGAAAACACTGAATTTAGCACCTTTTATTACAATTATGCTGTAAGAAAGACTAGAATGGGAACTGCTTAAAGAACCATGCAAGCAGCAGAAACACAGCTGTATCTTAAGCTGCGCATGTAAAAAGACCTATGATTTCATATTGGCTATAAAAAGGAGGAGAATCACCGGAACATTCTGCAGGGTGCCTTGATTCCCTGCAACACTGATGCTATTTTTTTTCCAATGAGTGAGAATGAGTTCATCTCAAACTATATTTATTTTTCTTTACATTACAAACATTCTCTCACTGCGTAAATTTTATTTAATGCCTATAAACAAAGTTACAATCAAGTCATTTTCACTGTGAGTGTAAACTCCCTGTTTATCTAGGGAGAGAGATGAACAAAACCTAGTGATAGGTCAAAGGTTCATTCAATTCACATAAATGATTGCTTCATAGCAATAGGATCTGGAAGAGAGTTTCACCTAATTTTATATGTTACAGACAGGAATCTCTGGGCCACGCTTCAAAAACTGAGAAGTTATCTGTATTAATATTTGTTTCTCAACCCAAAACAATGTAGAATTTTCTATGTCTAAGGCACAAATAAAATACATTTTAAATTGAAATACTAGCTGAAAACACAAAGTATGACAAGTGAACACTAATATAGTGTATTAAAATGCATATGCTGTATGAAAATTACTTATTTACTAATAGTGCAGAGGTCTAATCTCCTTTTGAAAAAAGCACTTCCCAAAGAAAAATGTTAAGACCCATTAAGTTTGAAGTATAGTCTCAAATAAAAGTCTCTGTTGGTCCAGTATGAGATATAGCCCTTAAAAAACTGTCCCAAGGCTAAGGGGGCTAAAAGAGAGAAATCCATGCCCAACTGCTGTTCCAAGGCTTGTTTCGAATGAAGCTGCCTACAAAGAAAAGAAAAAGGTAACTTATGAACTGAAATTTGGCATGGAACCACTCAGGTGAGTTAAAGGGGCTTTTCTAATTAGACATTCAATGACTACATACAGATGTGTAATACAATTTTAAGACTTGGTCTTAATTTATAAAGCTCATTTGAATAGCGCACGCTGCACAGAAAGAAAAGTATAAAACCAAAAAACGCAACAGGAATCCTCTTTAACCACTCTACGTTTTTGCCCAGGATGCTTTTACATACCGCAACTATCACCTGAACAGTAGTAGTGGAACCATGCGTAGTTAGACAGAGATTAGTGTCAAAATAAAATCTAACAAGGCACAATGGTCTGCTAAGAGTTAGAACACTATTTGTTCATACACATGATCGAGAACGACCAAGATACATTTTAATCTGGTGCTATCATCACTGAAGAAAATTGTTTTTTGCAGCAGGGGGAAAAATTAAAAACTTTTTTCTGTTTGCGACAGTGAAAGTTCCAAACCTTTAGCATAAGTATTTTTGTCTCCATGAACCATCTGGAATCTTCTCACTTCCTGCCACAAATGAGATAAGCACATCAATGCACAGCAAAATTAAGAAGCACTTCTGTGAATTTTTCCCAAGAACAAATTTTCCCTTGAACTCAACAGCAGATCTGCACATATGGAATGAGAAAAAAAAATTATCATTTGATTATAAGACTGAAAATAAAACTACCAATGGTTTTGGACCTAAAGGAAATGAAGTTAACCTTTGGAAACACAACAAACGCTTGATCTTTAGCTTTTCTTAACCGAAATCACATAAAATTGTGATAAACTAATTCACAATTCTTATCAATATCTGCCAAAGAAATGGAGTCTCTACAGTCTGGCACAAAAGCTTCTCCTCACCAAGTAGCATAATACAGTTCCACCCCAAAGAAACAACAGATAAATTTTTTTCATGGACAAGCCATGTATTTCTTCCCTTCTGCTTGAGAACTAAAACAATGCCCAACTGTTGAGTTTATGAACATCACCGAGCCTCAAGCTCAAACTGAAAGACTACAGTCAGCAAACACTTCTGCTAAAGCGCCTGCTAAACTGCCAAAACAATGCTGTAAACAGATTCTCCTCTGTCCTAAAAACAGGGATCAATGCAAAGGTCAAAGAACATACAAATAACTAACCAAATGCATAATTTAACTTTCAGTGTCACGTATTTTTGCCATCTTCCCACTGCACAGGTCTAATTTAAGTCATTTAATAAAACAGAGAAAGAAGTATTTGGTACTAATATGCCACTGCATCCATCTATGACTAGGTGTTTAAACATCTAAATGCCTACAGTCACTCTATTAACTATACAACTCATTTATAAGCTTTCCTCTAAGACAGTGACTATAATTTATTTATTTGCAGTCTGATCTTCTACTGCTGTCCAGAACAAGTAACATCAGTCCCGACCACTTAGTTTCCTTTTATAGGTCTTTTCTAAGGCTCCATATTAAAATGTGATTTTTATGATAATGAAGTGCTTGTAAATACACTACAGATTGAATGGTGTGATTTTAGTGACTAATAAACCTGTTTTAATTATTAAGTATCCCATTTTTGAGATTGCATTTCCTTGCTCTGGGGCCTTGCAACGGCTTCTTTAAAATAAAACTGGGGTCTCGCTCCATTTCAAACGGCAAAAAACACAATCATAAGAACAGATGACATGCATCTAACAGGAAATTAACAGAACAAATATCAGAAAAACAATGCAAGACATTCAATTATTTCACTGCCTATCAGAGCATTTTTTTTCCCAAAGTAGCTCCACAAGTCTCCATTACATACTCTTCCAGTTTTGCTTTTCCAAGAGTTTAACACCTTTCTTGCATTAGTAAAGTTGGATTCTTTGGGTCTTGTACATGCCTCAGAAAGTTCCAAAAGCCACATAAAGGACAAAGATATCTATGCAATTTTGCTGATTTGTGTATTTGCTTTGTAATGACAAACTGTATTTCAAGAAAGAGTGCAGAGAAATGCAATTTGATGATTCTAAGTTCTATGCTCTTCAATGCAAAGAGAAGCAAACCCCAAGTTCAATACCTGGGATGCTGGAAATCAATATGCACAGGGAGACAGCCTTCCTGGAAACACGGAACCACACTTAAATCAGGTGTTTATGCAGTCCTTCTGCATGTGTATGAAACTCAAGTGTCATGAAAAAAGCACGCATAAGCAGCAGTATCAAGTTCCAGTTAGCATACATAGTACCAGGAAGGCATATTAGAAAACTACTACTTCTTTTTTGTTGTTTTTTAAATGATTCTCATTGAGCACAAAGAATGACAGCTGTGTATTTGAAGGATAAAAGAAGAACATGCTTAAGCATCAATTAGTCAATTTGACAAGTACTGCATTTCATAAAAATCTTCAAGCTTCCTAAAAGACAGCTACAAAGTGTTTTCACAAGTTTTCATCCCACAGACAGTACTGAATTCCCACCACTCCTTAGTGGATGTACCTTTTACACGTAGTTTTTGTTTGGCTGGATTAAGAAAAGACGACAGAGTGTCTGAAGTTTGGGTCCAACTGTACACGCAATTCACTCTTCAGTAAAACTGCTTTCTATATGCTGCAGGCCAGCATTTGTTTACCATCATAACCATTCTGTATTTTTTCTTCCATCATAAAAAAAGACAAACTGGTCTGTGAACTCTTCCATCAAATCCAATAGGGAAAAATCAACAATTTTTTTTTTTTTTAATCCTGATGTGCTAGCAGCTAACATATCAAAGTGACAAACACACATAACGTATGCTGATCTAATTTCCATAAGACAGCCCACAGTCACTGCAAAAAGTTAGGGCTAGCAGAATGTAGCCTCACATAAGCAACAAATTTAAGTGTTACTGGAAATCTGTCTTGAATGAACTGACGGATGTTTACACAACGTGCAGATAATGGAAGCAGCACTACGGAAGTGCACTGAAATCCAGCTTTTTATTATAACTATTGCTAAGTATTTTCACTATTAGCAGAATTAGATCAGATGCAAATCATCAGCAATGTGAACACCTATATATTCATAATCTCTCCACCGCCTGCCTGGCTATTCTAATATGCAAGATATTAATTTAATGTGGCTAATACACAATATTTGGTCTTACTCTTCACTTGTGACAGGAAAATGAAATCTCATATGGGCAAGCTGAATCATCTAAGCTGCTGATGCAACGCCTACCTATTTATTGATTTACACAAATCGATTGAAAGAAATTAGCTTTGTCCATTAATATCCAACTTTGAGGAAGGCGATGGTTTTATTACGTCAGGCCAGAGAAGTGCCATATGCCCTTTGGCGCTATTTTGCTATTATCTAACAAACCCATGGCAGAATTGGTCACTTGACTCTACATCCCTTTTGCCTGCTTCTAGATTAATCTTTTGTCTCAGTTCTGTTATTATCTAACAAGCACATTGCAGAATTGGTCGCTTGATTCTACTCCCCCTTGCTTGCTTTTAGATGACTTTTCTTCAGTCGCATTTCCTCCTCCTTGTACTTCTAAACATTACAGAATCACAGAATGGTAGAGATTGGAGGGGACCTTCGGAAATCATCTAGTCCAACCCCTCTGCCAAAGCAGGGTCACCTAAAGCAGGCTGGACAGGAATGCATCCAGGCGGGGCTGGAGTATCTCCAGAGAAGGAGGCTCCACANTCAACAATTTTTTTTTTTTTTTAATCCTGATGTGCTAGCAGCTAACATATCAAAGTGACAAACACACATAACGTATGCTGATCTAATTTCCATAAGACAGCCCACAGTCACTGCAAAAAGTTAGGGCTAGCAGAATGTAGCCTCACATAAGCAACAAATTTAAGTGTTACTGGAAATCTGTCTTGAATGAACTGACGGATGTTTACACAACGTGCAGATAATGGAAGCAGCACTACGGAAGTGCACTGAAATCCAGCTTTTTATTATAACTATTGCTAAGTATTTTCACTATTAGCAGAATTAGATCAGATGCAAATCATCAGCAATGTGAACACCTATATATTCATAATCTCTCCACCGCCTGTCTGGCTATTCTAATATGCAAGATATTAATTTAATGTGGCTAATACACAATATTTGGTCTTACTCTTCACTTGTGACAGGAAAATGAAATCTCATATGGGCAAGCTGAATCATCTAAGCTGCTGATGCAACGCCTACCTATTTATTGATTTACACAAATCGATTGAAAGAAATTAGCTTTGTCCATTAATATCCAACTTTGAGGAAGGCGATGGTTTTATTACGTCAGGCCAGAGAAGTGCCATATGCCCTTTGGCGCTATTTTGCTATTATCTAACAAACCCATGGCAGAATTGGTCACTTGACTCTACATCCCTTTTGCCTGCTTCTAGATTAATCTTTTGTCTCAGTTCTGTTATTATCTAACAAGCACATTGCAGAATTGGTCGCTTGATTCTACTCCCCCTTGCTTGCTTTTAGATGACTTTTCTTCAGTCGCATTTCCTCCTCCTTGTACTTCTAAACATTACAGAATCACAGAATGGTAGAGATTGGAGGGGACCTTCGGAAATCATCTAGTCCAACCCCTCTGCCAAAGCAGGGTCACCTAAAGCAGGCTGGACAGGAACGCATCCAGGCGGGTCTGGAGTATCTCCAGAGAAGGAGGCTCCACAACCTCTCTGGGCAGCCTGTTCCAGTGCTCTGGCACCCTCAAAGTAAAGGAGTTTTTCCTCGTGTTCAGATGGAATTTCCTGTGTTCCAGCTTGTGCCCATTGCCCCTTAGCCTGTTGCTGGGCACCACTGAAAAGAGTCTGGCCCCATCCTCTTGATACCCACCCTTCAGATATTGATAAGCATTGATGAGATGCCCTCTCAGTCTTCTCTTCTCCAGGCTCATAAGAAAGATGTTCCTCTCAGCCTTTCCTCATAAGAGAGGGGCTCCATTCCCTTGATCGTCTTTACAGCCCTCTGCAGGACTCTCTCCAATAGTTCCCTGTCCTTCTTGAACTGGGGAGCCCAGAACAATGACTGGCCTCACTAGGCCATAGTAGAGGGGGAGGACGACCTCCCTCAACCTGCTGGCCACACTCTTTTTAATGTACTCCAGGAGACCATTGGCCTTCTTGACCACAAGGGCACATTGCTGGCTCATGGTCAACTTGTTGTCCACCAGGACTCCCAAGTCCCTCTCTGCAGAGCTGCTTTCCAGTAGATCAACCCTTAACCTGTACCGGCGCACGGGGATATTCCTCCCTAGATGCAGGACCCTACACTTGCCCTTGTTAAACTTTATTAGGTTCCTCTCCATCCAACACTCTAGGCTGTCCAGGTCTCACTGTATGGTGGCACAGACTTCTGGTGTGTCAGCTACTCCTTCCAGCTTTGTGTCATCAGCAAACTTGCTGAGGTACACTCTGTCCCCTCACCCAGGTCATTGATGAATATGTTGAACAAGACTGGACCCAGCACTGACCCCTGGGGAACACTGCTAGTTACAGGCCTCCAACTGGACTCCGCACCACTGATCACAACCCTCTGAGCTCTGCCATTCAGCCAGTTCTCAATCCACCTCAATATCCACTCATCTAACCCACACTTCCTAAGCTTACCTATGAGGATGTTACGGGAGACAATGTCAAAAGCCTTGCTGAAGTCCAGGTAGTCAACATCCACTGCTCTCCCCTCATCCACCCAGCCAGTCATGCCATCACAGAAGGCTAGCAGATTGGTCAAGCATGATTTCTCCCTGGTGAATCCATGCTGACCACTCCCGGTAACTTTCTCTTCCTCTACATGCTTAGAGATGACATCCAGAACGAGCTGTTCCATCACCTTTCCAGGGATGAAGGTGAGGCTTACTGGTCTGTAGTTTCCCATATCCTCCTTCTTGCCCTTTTCGAAGACTAGCATGACATTAGCTTTCCTCCACTCCTCAGGCACCTCTCCTGTTCTCCATGACCTTTGAAACATGAAGAGCAGCTTTGCAGTAACATCTGCCAGCTCCCTCAGCACTCGCAGATGCATCCTGTCAGGGCCCACGGATTTGTGGGTGTCAAGTTTGCCTAAATGATCTCTAACCCAATTCTCCTCAATCAATAAAGAGTCTTCCTTTCTCCAGACTCTCTCTCTTCCCTCTAGGGTCTGGGATTCCTGAGGGCCAGCCTTAGCAGTAAAGACTGAAGCAAAGGAGGCATTCAGTAACTCCACCTTCTCTGCATCCTCTGTCACCAGGGCACCTACCTCATTCATCAGCAGGCCCACATTTTCCCTAATCTTCCTTTTGCTACTGATGTACTTGAAGAAGCCCTTCTTATTGTCCTTGGCATCCATTGTCAGGTTTAATTCCACATGGGCCTCAGGCTTCCTCATTGCATCCCTGCATACTCTGACAATGTTCCTACACTACTCCCAAGTGGCCAGTCCCTTTTTCCACATTCTGTAAACTTCCTTTTTAGCATGAACATACAAGTGAACTCAGAGCAGTATGTTACCAGCAGCTGTCAGTGCTGCCCGGTCAAAATATAGAAAGGCAAAACTATGGCTAATGAAGAAGCCAAGCAGGCTCTGACATCAACAAGAATCTGCTTATGGAAGGCAGCAAGACATACCTACAGGACATTGAGAGATTTGTTCTTTCTGGCTTCTTTTCTTGCCTCCTCAGGAAAAGGACAGAGGAGAAAACAAAGACAGAACCATAAGGAAGAGTTCCCTCCTCCACAGCTATGCTTTGACTCCCTCACTATCTTTATTTCTCCACAGAGAAGGGGATAAACTTCAGAAATTAAACTCTGAGGATAACTAAGAATGCCTGCCAGCCAACCATACACTCTGGACTCGAGTCCACCATATTAGAAGTTTTAAAGGCTAGAACTTGGGATCTTCTTATAAAAAAATCCCACTTATTATTTTCTCTCTCCCTGTAATGAGAAGAGGTAGACAGCAACAAAGAAAAGAGGAGGTGGGAAAAGGAAATCTGAGGTGTACAAACAGTAACTGAGTTATTAACGGTAAGTCACATCCACAGCTCATAATTTAGGAGTCTTTACCAATGTCTTCCTTAGGACTTTCTTTAGCTCCCCTCATGAAACAGAAACAGGACAGAGTTGCCCTAGAATCAGCAACAATATCCCAAAACAGATGGCTACAAGTATTTATGTAAACAGATGGTTCCTGATCTTCTAGCACTCCATTTCTCCTTTGATAATTTGGGGCAATGATGCTTATGGAACATATTTGGCTAAGTTTAATCTATATGCATGTTTATGGAATTTGTAATGTGAATATTAAAAACTACACTTTATTACAAATGCAATCTGCATTCCTAGTAATACGTCCATTTGATTCTGTTTATTTACTTGAATTTTGGAAATAAACTTCCATCTTCTTCAGGTTAAGTTTCATGGCATCTTGTAGGTTTTGATATGAAGTTTGAAGAAACAGTTTTGAGCGCTGTGAGCTGTTAATCACAGGGTCCGTGGCTGGGGGAGCAGAACAGGAACTGCAACAGAGCTCTGATCAGCAGCCTGAGACAGAGATGTAGGGAAAGCTCAGAAGCAAAGTGTCAACAAAACTCCAAAAGCTTGCTTCTTCACCTATCAAACAAAAGGGAAGACTTATGGCAGAAATAACCAAAGAACACCAAACTGTTATGCAGACTATGTACAGGGCTCATCACAATAGAGGAACTACCTTTAATAGCACTGATGGCACCTAGAGGGAGAAGAAAAAAGAGAAAACGCTTATTATATTTGAAGCACAGAAGTTCTGATTAGGAAAAAGAACAACCTCTTCAATTTCCAGGCTTGCCACGCAGCAAGGAAAGCATGGTAACAGCTTCTTTGCAGCTGTGGAGGCAAAACAAATCTGACTAGCACTCTGGGGTTTGGCCAGTTTCTCCCTGCTGGTCACTGACTGCTTTCCAAAAAAACGAACAGGGTGAGAAGTCAGTGGAAAAGATCCTTTGCCATTCCTTAAAATAAATAAATAAAATAAAATAAAGGCAACACAAAAGGAGGAATAAGCTTTCTAACCTAATGTTTCTAAGTAGTCTTGGACCAATTTGCACAATGTCCTGGATACAGGGAGTAGAAATATCCACATAGGCATAATGTTACAAAACTCCCTCTCATACGACACACCCAACTGTGGTAATGCAATCCCCAAAATTGTAAAAAGACAAGTAACAAAAAGGAGTAACCTCGTCTGTGATCACACTATTCCAGGCTGCTGCCAGAATACTACCTATTTTTGGTGCACACACTCCAAGAACAATCAGGGGGAAAGCACAAAGCAAAAGAAGCAAAAGAACTCAGTGTCTTCTGTTCCAACTGAAGCAAGATTTTACATTTCAAATACTTATACACAGAAAAGATATCAGATAGTAGAGAATTTTTACTGCCTGTGCTAGCATAGGCATATTCCACAGCTGAAAGTTGGACATTAGACAAAACAAGCCTTGAAATAAGATGTGGTTTAGTTTCCTAACTGCAGGAATAATTAAACATTGGCAGAGCTTTCCAAAAGAGGTGACAGACACGCCATGATCTAAGGCTAAGATAAGATCAATCTCTAAGAGAGATGTTTTAATTTATCTTTCAGGAAAGCTTCACAGCCTGAACACGTGGGAAAAATCACACTAGCTAACACCACAGTAACCTATTTTGGCTTTGGGACAAAGAGATCTACAAAGTTTCGGAGACACATGGAGAGAAAAGAATACTTTTGCTACTCTCAGAAAGTTTGTAATGCTACAGTTCCAAATGATCCTAATAGTTAAATGATTTGATTGTAAGTCAGTTACCTTGTTCAAAACTCAGGAAATACTTTCTATTCAATGCAGAAATATCAAAATGTACTGTCTGGGGAACAAGCAAGACCCCCTTCTTTGAGCACATCAAAATTTACAGCTGAAGTCTCTACTACAATGACTGCCCTATAGAAGGGGCTCCCCCAAAACAAAACTAACCAGGACTAGGAGGTTTTTCATCTTTCTCAATATTATGTATGCAGCTTGCATGTTGGCATCAGCTGAACATTTCCCATACAATGAACATACATGCCCCGGGGGTGCCTCCAGGTTCAGCAACATTTCAGTCCAACTCTTTGTCAGCAGCAGCCAAGTTAAACTTCATATAAGACAAAAGGTCCATCTAACCTAAAATCCCACCTCTACAACTTGCAGTTCCTCTACCAGTCCCTTGAACCGCTTGTTGAGATTCTGCTACTGTTGTCCTCTTCATCTTTTTATTAAGCTACAAAATCACGAAGTCATGGATCTACTCGTAAATCCTCTCCTGGCTCTGGGCATCTACAGCAAGAGGAGAAGGAAGCTTGACAGAAGTGAGGGCAAAATGTTGACCAGCATAAGGTCTGTTTCTTTCCCTCACCTTGTTGCATCTCCGAGCCATGCATCACTGGGCAGTACCCACCAAGTTCCCTCGATGCCTTTAGAGCAGAGAATGCTGTTCAGGGATACTCAGTGCTGTGTCCTCTATTCTTACTCTTTTGACCCTCTACCTCCATCCCCCTAGACCTGCCACAATACTTCAGCATTCCTCGCATCTGTTTATTCTCCCCCCGCTTTCAGAGGAACACAGGATTTATGTTTGTTAGGGACAGGCTAACACCCACTCCTGATGGAAAACACCTATAAAAATAGCAAAGACACTCCCTGCGGACAAGTAAAGGGAAGCATCATGCATTTACCCCATTCTAATGTTCTCCTAGTTGTTAATTTCAGCTGTTTTCCTCAGATGGATGCAGTCTGCCTGTTTAACAATCTTCACTAGATCCCTCCTCCTCTGAATGTTTTTTGCATCAATCACATCCCTGG
>VYZM01015059.1:35787-68585 GCA_013398915.1 Dromas ardeola
AGGCGGCGGGTTGCGCTGAGGCGGCATGGCGGGGCGGAGAGGGGATGGCGGCACTGAAGGGGTGGCAGGGCTGAGGGGGGCATGTCGGCCCAGCCGGTGGGTGGCAGGGCCCTGGCATGGCTGCCTGCACTGGTGCCAGTGAGAGGCCTCGCAGAAAGGCGGGATGCACCAAGGGGACCGCACCAGGCCAGCTGCCATAGGGCTGCCCAGGCAAGCGACGCGTCCCAGCTGCGGAGGCTTTGCTTCCATGGCGGGAGAGGAGGAACGGGGCAGCCTCGCTGCAGTCGCAAAGGGAGGCTCCGAGGTGCCCAACACAGTAGTGTCTCCCGGGGGTGAGGGCCCCGTCATCATCATCTGGGATCAGCTCAGGTGTCCAGCAGCGACTGGTTTCCATGTCAATAAACTCTTCATTGTCCTTAAAAATGTAAGGTGAGCGCAGAACCTTTCCTGTGGTGACACCAGTAGTAGGTAGCGTTTCATAAAATGGCACACTTTGTTCCAAGAAGCCCACCAGCTCCTCCAACGAGACACGGTGGGAACCGTAGCGCTCAGGTGACGGGAGCCTCTCGGGGCACCCCCCAGCCCCCTGCGAGAGCACCGAGCTGCAGGAAAACGTTTACCATCAAGGGCTACAGCCCACTTCCTCACGGAGAGCGTGATCGCATCAGGGAGCAGATTAAGATGTAGTTCCCCGTCTCCTCAGTAGAAAAGACAAACCTACAGAGATTCATTACCTCAAGGAGTAATCAGAGCATATATCATCATCTTGCGTTTCATCTCAATAATTCACACCCTCTCAGCATTTTTGTCTTTGCAAATTATTTCCTGAGGGTATAAATTAGTAGTTTCTGCATTCATTTTTCACAAAAAGCAACTTCAAAGTTGTCTGTCTTTTTTTTTTTTTCCCCGCTATTATATAGTCAGGAACCTTGCTACTGCTGCAGAAAAAACAATTCTTTCTCCCTTTTTACCAAACTGAAAAGGCTCATACATTTTCAACCAGAAGTCTGACTTTATAGATTTTTTTATTAATTTTGTACAAACAAAGACAACAAAAATACACTTTCAAACGATTTATTGATGTAGATGAGTATGAGCATTTTTAAATAATTATTAAGAATATTTAAATTCTTGCTGAAAACTATTTCAGGATGATGGATTAGTCACAGAGATCTTTTTCCATCGTAATTGTATATGATAGAGATGGACAACCATGTGGAATTTCCCAGCTGGGAATCCTGCCCTAACTAAATGTAAATAATGCAAATTTATGGAATCTTGGCATCCGTGATAATGTGAGTTTATTTGGATCGCGCGGTGCCTCGTCATAATTTGGCTGGCTCTTTGCCCTGTTGCAACATAGATGCCAATTAAGTTATTTGTTGGTTATGGCCTGTGGGCCACCTTGCACTGGCTCACACCTGTTCACTGCGTGTGCCAAAAAGGAATTCATGAATACGGGAAGACAAGTCACAATGAGAATTTGAATAACACTACCTGCCTTTGAAACGTATTAAAAACAAATCTTCACTTGTTAGTTTTAGAGAGAATTGCAAATAATTGCCTTCTGGTTCAGTATTTTACTCAAAACAATTTAAAAATCTTTTTGATCACTCTGAATCAAAAAGCCAGTTGGGGGTTAAGAAGACATTTTGCTTGTGAAAAGACTGTGTTCGGTTTCCTTCTGGATTATTTCCTTCTCTGTTTAATCCCTGTTTAGTATTTTGGACTCGAGATGTCTTTTCAATATTTTTGAAACAAAAGAACAGTGAGGTTTCATGTTGAAGGAATAGGAAAAATATTCCTCATTTTACTGATTCTACCGTATTTTTCCATATAAACTCGTCACTGAATATGACCTGAATCTGCAGACCAATCTGAGTGACCTGATTTTTCTTTTCCGTATGAGCTAGTTTTCTGAACTGGGTTGTTTGGTTTTTTCCAACTTTAAATAAAAGCGAACAAATCATGAGAGGCTTGGCAGGGAAAAGGGTTATAGGCAAATGAGGCAGAGTGTGGTGTGATGCCACGCCTATGTTCACTGTGTTTGTCTCCAGAAGTATTCTATCACATCCAAAAAAAGATAGAAGAGTAATTAATAAAGGCTTGTAAAGGGACTGATTCATATGTTATCCAGACTGACTAACACGGAGCAAAAGCAGGGGACCACAGAGAGCCTGTGCAGCTCACTTACTCATACTCGGCTAATACTCTTAATGCTGTTTTTCTTTGTAGTTCTAGATACTTCCTTTCCCTGGCTTCCACCTTCTGTTTTCTTCGTATAAAGAATGTCTCGGCATGCCCTTCTGATTCAGAAGGTAGCTGGAACGATGCTATCCAGGAAGAGTTCCCGTCCATTCTTCTCTAGCTGGTTTAAACAGACCTTGGTAAGGTAGAACACAGAGTCTAGTCCAGCTTATTCCATCATGTTTTCTGAAATGACATCAATCCATCTACAGCATTTTTATGACTACCGAGCACAGAGCTACAGCAGTAATTCCTGGAGCTGGAATAGAAATACACAGCTTGAAGCTGTGAGGTTAAAACCTCTTAATTCCAAACAGAACAGAAAATGCTACATAGTAGATGTTATTAGGATGCTGCTGAGCAGGAGAATTTCATCTACAAAATGAAAGACTTAACTTTATCATTTGAATTCCTATTAACTTCAAACGTTTAGCAAAACTAGTGCAGCACAAAACCCAGCTGATCACCTATTTTCACCGTTTCCAAGGCAGAACTGCATCACTAATGCCAACAAACAAGTGTATCGCTAAGGCTTGTCATTTGTCATTCTGCTCACACTATACACATAATCTTCACTCTCAGTATTTCTGCTTTGTATGAGATGGAGGAAATGACTTTAGTTGTTCTGCATGTTAAGCTGTCACACACCTTCTGTTAGTGACCCAGTTCTAATGGTATTCACAGAGAAGTTTTGGTCGTTACACTGGAATACTAATGTCTGGCAATTGGCAATATGCAGTCAGCCCGGAAGACAGCACGGTACTTTGGGATGTTGTAGTATACCTGTGTAGAATGTCAGTAATGACAAGTAATTATATAGGCTGCACGTCATTGCCATGGCTCCTGGCTATTTCCCTAACTTCACCCCTATGACAGCATTCTTTTTTCAAGATTCACTAAAAAACCAGCATGATAACACTAAAGGATACCAGTTATGAGGAAAATAAAAAATAAGGGTAAAAAAGTAGTTACATGAACTGCAGGAAGAGTGAGATTTGCTAGGAAAAGCTTTGACTAAGCCTAATCAATTACTCTTTACAGAATGATTCATCATTTTGTTCAGCAAAAAGCAAGACACCAACCCCAGCTCTGCCAGGCCAGCCGCGCAATGCACACTGCCTGCACAGCTAAGAACTGCAGCCACAGAGTACAGCTCACCACCACCTTTAAGCTCCAGGGAAATGGTAAGAAATACAGGATTTCCCAAAAGAATGCAGGAGAAGAATTAGTAAGTCTGGGACCTTGACACAACCTAGGTCAAATTTACTCATGATCTAAATCTGGTGAGGTCTGCTATTTGAGAAGTTCTGCATGAGACATTTGGGTAATTAATAAATACTCATAGTTACATGAGGACTTTTTACAGAAAGGATATAAACACTCATGTTTCAGGGCACAAGCTAATCATTGAATTAAGGAGGATTAGGAAGAAATTTCTTACAGGCAGGTTATTCCATAAAAGTATATTATACAGTATATCATTCCAGTGCATCTTTACTGGAAACTACTATTGGTCAGTCTCAAAGACAGAATAATTAAGTAAACTAACTGACAACCTGATCCAGGATGGCAATTACTAGATCTAGGTATAACAAAAGTCCAGTCCTAACTGAATATGATTTCCTTACCAATCGTTATTTTCCTTCTTTATATACCATGAAGGGCATATATCCTTGTTTGCACTGATGCAGTTTGTCAAAGTGACAGCTTTGCACTGCTATAACCTTGTTCTAGATATCATATTTACATCTGATAAGGAAGTAGAAGATGTAAATATGCAAATAATAAACAGGAGTTAAAAGTACGTCTGTGAGGTTTAGGGAGAGCTTAGTGCAATAATTAAATTAACAACACTTCTTAGCAACAAAAGCTCGTCAAACACATTATAGCTTTAAAGAGACAGAAGGAGACACGTGAATATGCTGCTTTCACTTTTGGCTGGGACAGCAATTGCCACAGTTGAGCTGTTACCCCTAGGTGTTAACAGAGTACAAATTACATATGCATATAAATATGTATGTTTGTGTGTATTTCTGAAAGGTCCAGAAAGGGAAACACATGGGGAATGGAGAGATGCTGGCCAGCAGGAATAGCATCAGAGCCAAACTGTTGTCACCTTCTCTTTGGGCACCCAAAGATGAGTTTTAAGGCGAGCTAGGGGGAGGATTACACATAGTTCTACTGTTACTTATGGAAATGCCTCCCAACTATGAGATGACACGTACGTGGAAGCCATGGAAATCTAACAGGTGTGCAGTGGAGGCTGGCATCGGGATACTTCAAGAGACTTAAATGTATCTGTATTGAAAGAGAAGAGACAGAAAGAGCTGGAAGTGAAAGCAGTTTTTGATTGATACAATAGAGAGGGGAGCCATTTGAGAGATGCAGAAAGAGAGGGGACAATGTAAAGAAAGGTATTAGGGGGAAAAAAATACTTTTTCCATGAGTGTTGTGGTCAATTTTCTAGCCACAGATTCATCACAGGACAATGAGTCAAGCTAGCTAGAACTAATGTGACATGTACGGGAGTCATTCCCCAGGCATGTCTGCAGAGACACTACATGGACCTCAACTGTGTCTTCTGTAAAATTCATCCTTGCTGTGATACAAACAGGAAAACCTCAGCTATGATTAATCTAGTGGTTTCCAGTCATTGCCTTTTAATATGTTGACCAGTATGATCTCACTGTTACCTTGTGCTTGCATTATTTGTTTTCTTTATAGACCTGTCAGCTCTTACTTTTGGTTACAAGGTGTTCAACATAACAATTAAAAAAAAACAAAACAATCCAAAACAGAATGCTAACACAATGGGGCTTAGAGGTTGGCAGTTCTGACTTAAAGTACTGCCAGTCCTACCGTCCCCTGTTTGTCTCTCTCATTGTGATACATCGCCCTTTTCCTCACAGCAACACAACTCTTCTACAGCTGGGTATAAAATGAACAGGGAAATTGATTTGGCTAGAAACACCGGAGGCAGGGGGAATTGCTGGATTTCTTTTTGCTGGATCAGTTCCGCCATCTGGTTGGGTGCAGAACCCCATCTGGGTTGTGCCAGCACAGCGGAGGGAAAGGGGCAGTACAGGATCAGGACAGAAAAGGGGGCTGTGGGACATGTCCATCCATAATATAGTGTTGGCATCAAGTACTTTGAACACTACATCACAACTTTACCCAGGGACATCTAGGCATTACCTCTATACAAATAATAAATACTCATAATAAAAGTGTAAATAAAAAAAAATAGTATTCATACTCCCCTAAGAAGAGATTCATCATTCATAAGTGATCGTAGAAAATTCAATCAAATATTAATAGTCTAAATTAGAAAAAAGATTGCAGTTGGTTAATTCTGGATCATGCTGGACCCAGATTTTCTTTGTCACTTGTGAGAGCCCACATCACACCACACAGGCAGTAGCTATCCAAACCAAAGCCCATTCTTTGTAGAAAAAATAACAATAATTCTTAGTGGTTCAAGGAACCTCACAGTAACAGACTAGCAGAATGTGAAAGGCAAATGAAAGACTAGGGCAAAGGAAGAGCATTCAGTTATGCTTTCAAGAGGTCCTTTCAACTCAGTAATAAGCTAAAATAAGTAGGGTTTTGTCCCCTTTAATTTTGAAAAACCTAACATGGGGCTTAAAATAACATTTTTACAATGATAATTTTGTTGTTTGGCCTTTTTAAACCTACTATTCATTAAAGTATCTGTTTTTTTCCCCCCACTGACTCACTCTTTTCGTTATATAAAATTACTGGTGCTTTTGTCATTCCTGTGCCCTGTTGGAGAACTAGCTCAGCAACATTTGTGTACTTAAATAAAGCAAGTAAGCCTTACTTTGTGCCACGACATAGTCCTTACACAGACAAAAGAGAAGGAGAAATCCCAGCCCCACCAAAGTTAACAGAAACAAGTAACACCTTAAATTCAGTAGTGTTAAGAGTTGACCTCAGCTTTTTTTTTCCAGAGTCAGGAGTGCCAGACTGAGTCCATCTGGAGTGTCTCCTTTGGCATTCATTTTGACTTGTGACATGATACGTTCAGCAGAGAGACTTGTGAATACAAACTCTTGGTTCTGAAGTCTAACATAATGAAAGTCAAGAATATGTACTTAACTGATCATCAAATAATGTGCTCTTTTTGCAACTTTAAATGCAGTTCTGCAAAGACCTTCAGGAATGACACTAAATTAGATAACAACCTGTGCTTCTAATTACATTTCTTGTTACAGTTAACGAGAAAAACACTTCCAACTTCTGACTGTGCAGGCTCACACTGAGATACAAGGAACAAACAGATTAATTTCATTAGCACACGTTGCCATCTATAATAAAGCCATAACAGGCCAAATGCTCTAATTTACGCTCCTGAAACTCTCTCTCCCTCTGGTCACGCTGTTGTTACACTTTTAGGATGCCAAGAAGGGAAATGGATCTGGCAATTGTCACTGGTTGGAAGTGCAAACAATTTTTCCCTTAACCACATTGGCTTTGCAGAGTTACCAAGAATATAAAACCGTAAAAGTTTACTTCAGTCATTAAGGAGATCTGACTCACAAAAAAGGAATCAATGTTGAGTTAGGAGATGTCAGTTGACATAGTTACTAAACTGGTTGCCAGAAGCTGGGAAGTTAGCAACTAGCTTTATATTTTAAACATTTTTTCCCTAATTTTCTGCTAATGGCTCCTGCCAGAAGTTGCTCGGGTAGGTGGCTCTTGAGACCTAGTATAGCAGTGTTTGTGGGTTTGGAATAGATGCATACTTTTACTAGCATTATAGACCACTATCAATTAGATCATCATCATCAGATGATAATAATAATAATAATTTAATGTTGTGGTGACTGAATTGCTGTCTGTGGCAATATCTTAACATCACGCATGCTTTAACTCTTTCTCTTAATATCACGCATGCTTTAACTCTAGCGCTTGAAAAGATGAATAGAAGTTATAGGGCACTGATATTAAAGTTAAAATTAAATGGCAGTAGGAGTCTTCAAAGTACAAGAACATCACTGAGTTCAATTTTAGCAAATAAAGAGAAATTCAAGTATGGAAAGGGGTAAGAAACTTCCTTTAATGAATTTCTCAGTATAAGACATCACACAAAATAACTAGCCAGAGAATACTTTAAGAACAAAGAATCAAGATTCGGTTCTTAGGTGATGAAGATGTATAGCTGAGATCTATAAAAGCTCCTTAGCCTGAGCCTGCTCACATGTATCGCTAACTGAAGCCAAGTCTGAGAAATCACAAACATATGACAATTTTCCTTCCTGCTGCTAGAAACTCTGCCTAATCTCCCAGCAAGTGGTCCCATTTGGCTCACACTCAAAGCCTGAAAGAGATCCCAGTTTCCTATAGCATAATATAATTTGTGTGTCAATTCAGTGAACAGAGGCATTACAAGAAACCTCCTGGCATGCTTACACCTTTACAAGCGTGCATATACTTTATGCAAACCAAGCAATAAGGCACAGAGCATGTACTATTTCCGTGGTTTTTACCAGGATGGCAGCTCATCCACCCATCACAATGTTGAAAGTGAATGTTCATGTTATACAGTGGTCTTTATTTTGGATGAATACACAGATCCAAGTGCCGAGCAGTATGCACGAATCCTTTACATTACAAATCAGCAAGGAGCTCCATTAATTTCAGCCAACTCTAGATCAAGCCACATGAGGTGAAGGCGTGGGTAATAAGCCATTAGATTTTCTTCAGTTTCTCTTATAGTTAACTTTATGCCTCTTTAAACTTGCCTTAATTAAATTCATTCTTTAAACTTGTCTTAATTAAATTATTTCTGGAACATAAAAATCGCTCAGTTTCCACTGATCTGGAAATGGCTCTTTTTAGGCCAGCAACACTTTCGCCTTGAGGCATTTACTAGAGCTAGGATAGGAATGAGTGCTTATAGCTTATAGAGATTGTTTTATTATCAAGCTCAGTGAATTTCCTCAATGAGACTCATACCATGCTTCCACTGTGCCAATGTTTGTTTTTTCAAGCAAAAAAGGTTTGTAAATAATGGCCCCAGAGTATTATCTGACAAACCAGTGTTCTGTTCTAAACACAAAATGAACAGATGCTACTTTTCTTATGCATCTAAGTAATTGCAAAGTAGCGAGTAGTGCTGCTCTTTACAGTACTCAACAAGATTTGATCTATGAAAGTAAGCGCAACTATTTGTAATCACCATGTCTACCTTATGCGATGGTTTATGTTCAGATGCAGAATCCTCTTTGCAGAAAGCAGATTTCACGATCACTATCAATTGTACAATCAACAGTTTCTTGTAGCGCTTGTGACACTGGTTGGAGAGTACAGATGAGGCAGGTAGAGCAACCAGAGCAAAGAGCAGCAGGTTATAAAGGGATCCTTTGAACAAAGAGCAAAGACCTGGGAATCGGGAGACGTGGATTCTCTTCCAGGGGCTGCAGTAAAATTACTGTGTAAGCCAAGACAAGCCATCATATATCTATAGTCAAAATTAAGCCAGTCAGGCTGAAATATGAAGTGTTCAATGTCTCTAATTCAGTGATGTCCTAATCTGTGATAAGAGCCCCATGAAAATGTTGTAGAAATTAATTTAATAATGAACAATAAAAGGAATCATCGAA
Organism: Dromas ardeola; assembly: GCA_013398915.1. Lineage (NCBI taxonomy): Eukaryota > Metazoa > Chordata > Aves > Charadriiformes > Dromadidae > Dromas > Dromas ardeola. Next base: position 44,661 of record VYZM01015059.1, read on the forward strand.
AAATCATGCAGGGGGGGTAGTTGTATTTGGTATATAGGAGAGCTGTTGTTTTTCTAATTCTAACCTATGTTTGTACTTTCCTCTTTATCATGTCAATGTTTGCAAGCAATAAAAGGGCATAATGTGCTGGTCATTGCATCTGCTTTTGAGATAAATCTATCTTAGCATTGCAAAGGGTCAAGGAACTCTTCCAGGGCAAACAAATTCTGGAGCACTGATGCCAGATGGTGTGTATATAAAGTGGAAAATGAGAAAAGCAATTTACTATGTTCCTGTTCCAGGGAGAAGTATCACCCAGAAGGACAGGAAAAGAGGTGAGACAGATATTGGACAGATAGATTTCTCCTACTGTAACATGTTGTTTTCTTTATATCTGAAAAACCTAGGTATATAGAGGAGCTGCAGTCCTTATTCAGGCAAAAGTACTCCAAAAAGATAACAGGAATATTTAACTAAAGAATGAAGGGTTAAATTAATAACATGTATAAAGAATTATGCACTGATTTATGTAACAGGTTCTAGATTTATCTATATACTTCACTAATATGTAGTCTGTGTTTAGAGAAGTTTTAGTCTCACAGACAAAAGGTTTTTACCTTGCAATTTTGACCAAACTCTACAAAAGAGGCAGAAAGTAATGGATCCAATTCTTAAGTATAAATTAGCATAGGCTCAACAAAGGCAAGTTATCAATGTAATTTTTCCAGCTCAGGTGCTGACCACTACTAGCTCACTTGCAGCTATATTAAGTGTGTACTTTCCAAGTGTGCAAAACAACTCTGCAAGTTTTAGAACTAATGAATCCTTTCTTCAAATCTAGTAAAGCAGAGGAATGTTTCTTGGAAGGGTTCAAAGATAAATTCAGGTCAGTGTAAGAAACTTAAAGTAATTTTTTTAAATACTGAAAATTGTAACATGTTTTCATAAATAGCCTGAACTGTTGGTGGTTTTTGTCACTTGCCACCAAACCTCAAAAATACGTAGCAGAAGTACAAGCGTTCAGATATAAGCAAAGAGAAAGGGAGAACGTGTGTCTTAATATTTATGTGTGCATCTTTGCTAAGCGTATTTTATTTGGTTAGATATGTAACTTTTTTTAAAGCAGTCCTTCTTTTTAATGTTACGGCTTCTCCTAGATATAAAGGATATAAATAAAGACTTCTCTCCATATAGGAAAAAGAACAGAACAACAATGCTGAGGTTTGCTGTCACCTTCTTTGCTGTCATAACGTCATCTACCTGCCAAAAATATGGATGTCTGGAAGGGGACACCCACAAAATGAAGCCAAGTCCTGAGCCAAATATGCATGAATGCACTCTGTACTCTAAATGTAAGAGTGGTTTATTTTTTGCCAAATACGGTCTGGAAGTACAGCTTTGTACACACTAATTGCTTGGGCAGTTCCCTTAATTTCTCAAAAATACATTAAGATGCAGTATAAGTTGCATTTGAAAAGCTTCCTTCATTGGCATTTTGCTGCATGCAAATCAAGAGTAAGGTTCTGGTTCTTAACAAAGTTAACTGCAGAACTCTCATTGACTTCATTTATTATCTTTAAAGAATTCTGATGCAATTTCCTTTTCTTGTAGCTCCATCTGCTTAAAAAAGTGTACAACAAAGATGAATTTGGTTTATTGTGATTAAGTATAAAAATTAACTACTTGTAGGATACACCAAATGGGAAAGGTTGAAATCAAAATTCTGTAGTGAGCAAAGTATAGTATTTATTACATTTCTGCAACTCTATTTTTATGTTTGGTAGCTTTCAAAGTTAGTATCCCTCAGGATATAACATCTGGCAGAACACTAGTAAAATTCTTGGGGCTCTCTGGGCACACCTTGAGAAAGCACTGTTGATGCCAGTCCACCTCACTTAGCATTTACACTGCTACTTCCAAAACCAAAAATGTTTGAGCTTGAGTACATCTTCCAGTTAGTATTAAGAGACTTTATCATGTTGTGGACCAAAATGGATTCATCTTACATTTTGAGTCTTCCAAATATAGTATTAAAGAAAATCATTATTGCAAGATCTCTTTTTCATTCCTGACAGCTTCCTGTTGCTATGCAGACTTCACAGAGCAATTGGCTCATTCCCCAGTAATTAAAGTAAACAACAGCTACTGGAACAGATGTGGGCAGCTCAGTAAATCGTAAGTCAGCTTTGATGTTGTCTGTGTCCTGGTTCAATAGATCTATGCTGCAGCAGCCACAGAGCTAACGGTAACTTCTCCTGGAGTTGCTGATGGACAGTTCCTAGGTTGCCCTAAAGATGATGCCACCCAGCTTAGTTCCCATCATCTTGTATCTGTACCTGACCAACGTCTGGCTCTTCTCCTCTCACAAAAGCCCATGAACCCCTAAGTATATAGTATTTGTGCAGAAGGATTTATGCCACTTTATCAAGAAAGGGTTATGGTTTTTTCAAGTTTGCTTTCAGTATAGAACCAGATCTAGCAATGCAAAGCAGTCATAAACCCAGTAGGTAACAACCACACCGCATCTCTGTAGCTCTCCAAAACAACCATCACATACCAGTGAATGTGACCCCTCGTCAATACAGACCAGGCTTCTTCCTTTGTTTAGAAAGCAGAAAAACGAGATTATTAAATCTTGCAAACAAAATGCACGAGTCCAGAAATGAAACTCCTAAATATTTAGAATAAAAATTCTTGTAGTCCTGTGGGTTTTGTAACCATGAAGAATGTCTTCATAATTAAGATTTTTAGTACCCTGTTAGATGTTAGAGCTGTGAAACATGGCAAGTTATAGAAATAAAAGAATGAAAGTACAAAACAATTAAGCAAAAACATATGTGCAAAAGTAACAGCTATTGCCTGCCACTCCCAGAAGAGTGGCAACAGTATGCGTTTTTAAGTAACTTCAGCTGGGCTGTGGGAAAATCTAAAGATTGATGAAACCATAAGGCTACAGCACAGAGGAAGTTTTGTACTATAGTTTTAGACTACATTTTATTATTGCCTGGAATTGTTCTTGCCAGGAAAACTCAAGGCCTCAAAAGTTTACAGAAAGCTTACACAAACAGGGCTGAAATATGCATGGAAACATTTGTGCACTCTTTAGCTGGCCATGGTAATTGCACAGTCAGAGTCCATACACAATGCCAAAGGAATGAGTCTGAAACCTAGACATTAACAAGGCGAAAGGATGCTTTTCTATGTTTTTGTCCTAATCTGTACTATTGCATCCACATCAAAGCAGGCCTAGAAAACCGAGGCTATAGTCTTGATGCTAAGAAACAGGCTTATTTGTGGCTTTTCTCACCCACCACAGCTGTGAAGATTTCACAAAGAAAATTGAGTGCTTTTACCGGTGTTCTCCACATGCTGCTCACTGGATCCATCCCAACTACACTGCTGCTATTCGGTCTGTTCCATTGTGTCAAAGCTTTTGTGATGACTGGTAGGTTCAGCTTTTTATCAAAGTAATTTTATTTAGCTATAATATGCAAGCACAGATCTCCCAATCAAGTGGCAGTAAGATTCGATGGTGATGTACCACCTTCATGCCTTTTCTCTTGTTTTTCCTCTTCATTTCATGTTTGCCATCTCTACTTTTTCCTCTGCTAAGCTACTACTCCCAAAATAATAGACACAGGCTGAATGCAGGACAGAGTTATTAAACTCTGTCAGAGTTTACTGACCCAGGGACAGCAGCGCCCTGCTCTCTTTGAGGAAGCAATGCAGCGGCATCAGAACTGCCTGACATGACGGAGAAGCTCTCACCACATTGACAGGCATTGACAGCAGTGAGGGCCTGCCCACCCTTTGAAATGTCCAGGCCTGTGAGTTTGCATTTATGGAGTTAGCATTTTAAATCTAAATACTTGATCATTATATGATCCATTTCTTTTATATGTCTAAAATGCAGTATGAAATCATGAAAGCAGCCATTTCCTGTATGTTTTCAATTAATTCATATAACAAATTAGTTTAATTTCTTCATTTTTCACCCTTGGCCTTTTCTCTTCCCTTCCATCTTCCCCCTCTCTAAAACCACTTCTAAAAGCCTGAATCTCAGAGAAACTTGCAGCCAAGTAATGCTAAAAATATTAATAGCAATGAGCAATTCAATTTTGTTTCCCAAAATACAGGATCAGGAAATCACATTATTTTTTGAGTGCAAGACATTTAGTGGGACAACCCAGCACCTGTCTGTCCCTAGTCTTGGGGTAGGAGCATTACATCCAGGTGGGGTACTGAGATTTTTTCCAGTGGTCCATATCCAGCGTATATCTCTCCCTCCCACCATCCCTCCCTCTCTCCCAGTTATGAGATGTTGGATCTTAAATAATGTCATATAAATCTCAGTCAGTACCATAGTAATGTTGAGTCTAGTAACTAAAGTAAATGGTTTGTGTGGTTAAATTGGTGTGAAGCATAGTACAAACAGCACAGGCTGTGTTCACACTATAGGATTATAACTGCTAGCATCACTTGAAAGTAATGAACTGTGAATGTCTGAATCCCTTAGGCTGCTCTGAAAATCATGGAAAACCATTTTAATACTTCTAAAAATGTTACAAAAGAGCTTTTCTTGGAAGCACAGAAAATACAGAACACACAGTAGCACATCGTCAGGTTCTCTTGTGCTGCTCTGTACAGTGCTTTCCCTAGTGGTTACTCTAATTGAATATTATTGACACATGGATCCATTTTCACTCTCATCTTCTGTCCAAGGACAAAGTCATGTATGCAGTGCAGTATTTTGGTAGGGTTTGTCTTCAAATATGTCTCCATTGCTTTGTGCCAGAGAAGAAAACAAGAAGCATAGCTTGGATTTGTAATGGAAGATAGTGAGAAGGGCTGATGTATTTCTTAGCTTCCCTAGAGTTTCCTCTAATGATGAATTTTATTTCTGTGTTAGGAAACTCCATATGCCTCAGGAACAGATTTGTCATGTGCAGTCTTCCTTCCCAAAATGTTAGTAATCTTCTAAACTGAATCCAGATTGTTGACCACCTTGAAGATTAAGACTGAGACCTTGAATTTGCCTCAGTGCTCAGAATCTCAAAGCTCAGAACCAAATATTACCAAAATGTGAAAGCATTTGAATTTTAAGGCAGTGCAGTTGCCAGTGGGCTTTAGAATAGATCTAACGGGCAAAGCAATACAATACGAATATCTAAAATAAATGTATCCCAAAATAAGTGGCACACAAAGTCATCACCAAACTGCTATATCCACTGATACTGTAAAGATGAAAGAAAATATACCCTGTAAGTTTAGTTTGCATCTATGAACTGGTTTAAGCCAGGCTTAGTATATATGAGATTTATACCAAAGTGTATACGGTGGGTCAATATTACAGAGCAAAACCCTCAGTGTCCCCTGGGTATTGCCAGAACCTCCACGTAAATAGCAGTTTTTAATTTTGCTGTTGGAAAGTATCGGGGGTTGTGGGGGGCGGGGGATGCTTGAGAGATGCTGCACAGGAAAAACTGACCCTTTCCCAGTATGGAGTCTCCTGGCAGAGAGGAGGGTCTACTCTAAACAAACACTGAACAATGATCTATTGCCCCTGTTGGCGTCATAGATGCCTGGCCTGAATCAAAAATGTAATGATGACCCATTACTGTGCATGCTAGTCTGTGTGCCTGCCTAATGCCAATGTCAAACCCATTCCTTCACCCTGCTTAAGGCCTGAGGCTAGAAAAGAGCCTGGATAGAATTCTCACTCTTTCTGGTGATTTAAAGTAACATTTTTTCATGTTCTATTCACTGGAGTCCCTTTAGCGTGCTGTAGCACTGTTAGTGATGTGACCTACTTTCTCTACATGCCGTGAGTGTGCCTGCTGCATACTGTATGTCTTTGTGGCCAGAAATGTGCAGAGGATTCTGAATAAGCAGTGACTTCATTTAAAAGAAATTCATCAGACTAGCTTGGGGCCTTACTTTTCTTCCTATTGTCTTTGGATTCCTTGCTCCCACTAGTCTTAAAACTATTGCTTTTGAAAGAGCCCAATGTACAAGCCATTTTCTGATCCACCTGTGGAAGGGACTTGTGCCCTTTAAAAGAGAAACAGCTAATTATAAAAAATTTGGGGAAAAAAGCTTCGAAACAAAAATATCCTGCCCATTGTGCATAGGGAACTAGTATGTTCATGGAGGATCTTCTAAGTATTTATATTTATGATTCTCACAGTTTTTAATTAATGTTTGAAGAAACTACTTATGGGTTTCTGGACAGCAGAAATCAGACTTTTCATAAGGCATGATTTTTCATTAACTTAGCTTCATAATTACTTCCATTGGGATAAAGAAAAACTCGTAATAATAGAGTTATCCCTTGCTACCTGCTTATATAACAGAGTGAGGCAATAATCACAATTAGGAAACATTTCATCTGACAATTTAATAGATAATAGTGAACAAAAAAATAAATACTTTAATAAGCATAATTAATTCAAATTCCTGAGGAAACCAGATGCATAGCATGAATGCCCCAGTTCAGTAAAACTCTGAAATACATATTCATAATTTGAAAAGCATAACTGGAGGTGACAATAATTTAAAAAGAAGTAGTTCTGCCCTCTTCTAAGCCCCAATGGCTGCTCATTCTTTCCCCTCCTCTGTCCCCACCCATGTACCAGAGGCACTGTCTGAGAGGCCGTGAAGTTCCTGCTCTGGGAACCCATCAGGCTTAAAAACACTTAGCCAAATAAAAAAGGAAACTAAAAAGAAGACTGGGAAGGGAACAACTGCTTTAAGTGGAAGTACTCGTATTAGGCAGCTCACAGTAGATACTGATCAGCTTTGCTAGAAAGCAATGAATTTAAGTGCATGCATAAAGTAAATCTCATACCTACGTGGCTTGAAGAATCAAGGGCTAATTGTTGAATCTGATGCTGGTATGTGGAGAGTTCACAGATGGTGATTAACAAAAAGTTTGTATTGATGCTCCTAACTGGCGTGCTTTCAGGAAGGCAAAGTGACTAGCGTTAGAGAAACAGCTGTCACTGGGGAGTTACTTCTGTGTGCTGTCTTTCGCAGTCAGTGTACACACAGCACCTAACAAACAACAAACCAATTATTCTTATAGTTCCTAGTCTCAAATCCCGTCACGGCACAAACTGGTAGGATCTGCCTATTCATGTCACATTATATTAATTTATCAAATTGCAGCCTATATTTCCAGCAGAGACCTCTGACAGCAGATTCATGGGTGAACAAATTTGAGAATATATGTCTCCTGCCCTAGACCTGTTTAGTTCAGGCCCTGGTTACCATCCATCTGTTACTGCTCTTTCTCCCTCCAAAAAAGCCCAGAAAACCTTTGTGAAGGTTCTGCAGATGTGCATGTTCTTACATTTCTTACCTTTAAATTCATGTACTGCAATGTTTAGTTCTTGTAGTTCTGTGACCGCTTAACAACCTCATATTTCATTTAAAAATAAAAGTCTGCAGCCCTCATGATATCAAAGTAGTTTTGGAAACATGACTCTGAAGATTAAAAATGACAAACAAAATATATCCAAAGGCATTAATTATAAATACCATGCTGAACTACACTAACTTTTTGGCACTCTCAGTTAGTGGTGTGAATAGTCCGCCTGAAGCCATTGAGCCTAAATTTAAGTAGATGTTAACTGATGTGCAGAAAGTGATCCTTAAGAAAGGTAAGAGCCAAAAAGTAGAACATAAAAAATAAGTGGAAGGAAGGAAGGGAATTATGTAGGATAATGGTAAGTCATGAGATCTCTCATCACATAGACTAGCCAGTTGCATACTGTACTCGTTCCAGGGCATTTATAGGCTTTTTTTTTTTTTTGCATTACCACTTACAAGTTACACATCACTTAAATTTTAGACCTATACCCTACAAGACTCTTATCTTTGCTCCTTCACTTCAAGTTTAACTTCTTTGAAAACGTCGTTCTGAAGCTGATAGCCTATTAATTTATATGATTTTGTTCTTTGTGGTTTTTCCTTATTTCAGTGCGCATTCCTCATAGCAACCCCCTGACCAGGAAATATCATTCTTTTCCCATATTAATTAATAAATACAAACTTCCTCCACATCTCCTTCAAGTGGCAGTTCACGCTTAGTGTACCTGTGCTGTCACAATATTGAATATCAGCATTCATGAAACACCCTCCCACACAGTATTTCCTCCACTTGGTAACATCAGCAAACATAACCAAGCAGCAAACATCACATGAATGAGTGTTGCTCCTCAGAACATGAGCCCTTTACTTCAGCCTGTGAGTATAAAATGTAGTGGGTGAACTGTTTAGTTTTCATGGCGATTTAGATCTTCCTGGCCAGCTCAGAGTTTACGTACATGTCAAACTAAGATAATGTGCACATTTCTTGAAGATCTGTTGCTAAGCTGCACTGTGCAACTATACAACATTACTCGCATAGCCCATGTAGACTTTTTGAGTTGAATCTGAGTCCACTGGAAAAAAGTGAGAGAAATAACTGTTTCTTCCACACTAATCTCCCTGAAGGTATGAAGCCTGCAAAGAGGATTCCACATGTGTTCATAACTGGCTGACGGACTGGGAATGGGATGAAAGTGGAGAAAACCACTGTAAGAATAAATGTATTCCGTACAGTGAGGTAAGCAAACTTGATCAACTGCAGCAGAAAAAAAGGCATTGAGGTTTTTTTTTTTCCTGAATATACGGGAGTAAAATGCAACAGGTGAATTATTTTTACTTCAGCAGTTTCAAGCCATACCTACATCAGACTTTTTGAGTATATAAATTTTAAAACATTTCTATTTATGTAGATTGCTCACTCTAAGCATATATACATTTCATTAATCACTATTCGTACCACTTGTGAAACAAAAGTAGAAGTTCAAGCAGCACTGATATTTTAACCATAGTGGGGTTTAGAAAGTAAAAGGTGAACTTTGTTCAAACAACAGAGACATGAGAGGTATGTTTAAGGTTCCTTACATAATGTGGGGCTTTACATGCCTCTGTCTTTTTAAATTGGGACATAAGTTCACAAATCACTAAGGAATTTTTAAGGTTTTCTTGCCTATTAGGCATCTTTGCCCATTTCTCTATTTTACCTTGTTATGTTCGAGTCCTTCTCCATCTTCCAAGTCCCTAAGTCCTGACATTCTTCTTTTGTGTGTCCTGACATGTCTCCCTTTTGTTCTCCATAGACCTGTCATATCTCTGATGTGTGTTCTCCACTGTGTCTGCCAATGGCTAGGCACAGCTAACGTTGTTCTATATAACTCTGATGGTTAAAGAGCAGCACTGACAAGCTTTCTGAGAGCTCGTCCCATCTTTCTGAGAAGGTTTAATGGTTGGGATAACTAATTTTATGAGCAAAAGCGTATAAAATGAGAACTGACAAGACTTATAAGAGCAAGGTTGCCTGGAACCTGATCTACAGACCTTTCAAGAGTCAGGTAGTGACTACTTCTAGTGACTCAAGTAAGTTTAGCATCAAGGCAACATAATACATCTCAAAACTGCTACACTTATCTGAATATTTTTAACAGTTGAACTTCACTGAGCCTATGAAAACTGTCCAAATTGCAGAAGTAAACGAAATTTAAGTGTAGTGCTTAGGGACAGGTAGTAAGGCTTGCAGAGATCCCAGATTCATTGTTTTGAATTCAATTCAAGTACATGTACTTCCAGAAGGCAGTTCAGCAACTGATATAAGTGGAAGTCACAGTCCAGTTAGTGCAGGATTGCTGTCTGCCTTGCATAAGTGACACTAATCAGCAGGCTCAGGAAGGTGGCCAAAAAGCAAATGGGCTGCGGAAACTTACAGCTTAGTTTCCCAGATGTGCTAAATCATCAGTAGTTCCAGATGAAGTGAAAAATGAAATGATAATCTCTGTAAATAATCTCCAGTCTCTGGTTCAAACTGTACCTGGTCCAGAGATAGGAGTTTGTAACCTTGAATTCCCTTGTACTTATTTCTTAAAGAAAATATACCATCTGCAGGGGAAAACATGCAGCAAATCCAGAGGTCTTATCGCTTGAAGCCAGGCACAGCTATTCCTAAACTAAATGGAACCACACCCTAAACTGCCCGTATTTTTCACCAAAAATAGGCTTGCATGGAAAGTAAGAATAAAGATGAAGGTTCTTCAGATAAATTAAAAAAACACATCTCCCATATGAAAATTACATGATACACAAATGTTAGACTCTCTTGGTTTGGACTCAGCTCATGGAAAAGTTACCCAGAAACACAAAGGGTTTTCCAATGTCAGAGCACTGTGGACAGATGCTTACTTTCTTTTGATGCCCTCAGCTCACACGGAGGAGCAATCAGCAGCCCTACATTTGACATATGCAAGTGGTTGTAAGGACTATTTGGAACAAATGCTGAATATGGAACAAATGTTGAATATTAAGAATGCACAATGGATTCTAGCCAGTTTTAGCCTGGCTAAAATGAGGCACATTTTGTCATTGTTCTCCCAGCTGAGTGCTCCCCAAGCAATGTTAATGCACAGACTAGGACATTTTCCAAGAAGTTGAAAAATCAGAATCCTTTGCAGTTAAATTTAGGGACACATTTGGTAAATGGTCTGTGTCCACTGTTTGTTTGCTCCAGCATTCTGGCTACACTCTGATCTTTAAGCAGAGTTAGGAGAAAGGTCTAGATAAATTTACCAATTTAGCAAGGAATGAATACACATTACAGAACCTGTGGGACACAAGAATAGAATGTAGCCATGTCTCTTGCACACAGACCTGAGAAAACCCACATGACAGCTTTTAATATTTTCTGGAATGATTAGCTAAAAGCAGGTAGAAATCCAGGAACTGTACAGGAGCTGGGAGAAAATCACTAATGGTGCTTAAAAGCACAGGAATAGTGGGAAAGAAACTCTCTACCCTGAGAACACAAGGAGAGAATTTAGATGCAGCAACCTTTCCATTTCTGACCCTGCATTGCTGTCAGCGCACTAGCCAACCTCCACTCCCCTCCTCCAGCAACTGCAGCATCTGTAGAGTGAGTCCTGGCCAGAGGTGGTGTGAACTGAAAAGCTGGTTTCAGATTACAGTGTCTTTGGGGCTATTTGGAATGGACCCTCTATTATTCACAAAGGATAGATTTCTAAGGCAAAAGCGATGATTATGATTTCTTCTCATCTGCCATCCTGCACAGCACAGGTCAACATAGTTTTGCATGTGGGGAGACAGGGAGACATCTCCTAAGAAGAACTTGTGGAAAACAGGTGGAGCAGAAGAAGCTGCAGGACCACAGATGCCCAGTCACACTTCCGCATAATAGACTTAAAGCTATAATCATTAATTTTTTGCACACAGAGCAGCTGTCATGCAGAAATCTCTCAACCACAAAGACAGGGCACCTTCTCGGAGATACACAGTGTCACACCTTTCTATGAGTTGGCAATGATGGTAAACCATCACACCATCCAGAAATTACAGCACAAAGAGAAACACCGTCAGATTAAAGAATCAGCATCATGTGCACTTGTGCTATTACAGATGAAACACAGCTTACTTCAGAGATGCTGGTGATATGGTCAAGGTGAATCAGTGAGCAACAGAATCCATCAGTCCTGCTGCCTGGCCCACTGTTTCAGTGATTAACAGTCCCACTCCTTAATTCCCAAGGCTTCTACTCCTGCCATCACTCCCAGCCCCAATTTGATTCTTAGCTTTGCTTCTGGGAGTACCTAGAGCTTCCTTTACAGAAACAGAAAAGATTGAACTCCAACCACAAACACATGGAAGAAATGCAGGCAAGATAAAGTGTGTATCCTGCTTACTTTGTGGCTGGACGTGGTAACTCCTAAGCTAATACTCTTTAGGCAAACTCAAGCTGGGTGGACAGAAGGTTGTCACAATGTGAGCTTGGTAAACAACAAATATCTCTGTTGTGTGGTTGTACAGGTCCCAAGACACAGACGTTACAAAATGATGTAGTATCAAGACTAGGGCAGATTAACTCGCAGAGAGTGCAAGAAGCTGCAGTTTACAATTTCTTGAGCCAGGAAGGCCATTGCACCACTGGACACAGCTCTTCAGAAGCTTGAAGAAACTTATTTTCTTCAAGCAGTTTCTAAGTTATGTCCCTTCTATTTGTCTGTGTGGTCCTGCCCGGTCACTATGTACATGGCAGCAGGCACAGTGAGAGCCGTGACTCCACTGGTCTGTCTCTAGCCTGTAGATATGAAGATTCCCGTATTCAAAACACTCAGTCTGGCGCTTTCAGCACTACTCAGATCCCAAGACATGTCAGAGTGTCCTGACATGCTACAAGTTGTACAGTCTCGCACACACAGCTTTGGTCTGTCAGACCCAGAAAGCTCGATAGGCTGTCAGCCCCAGGGTGGAAAAAAAGGGCTGGCAGTTCATCACTTTGCATTTTGTGTAATCACTTACTTTCACAACAGGCAAATCTCTTTTGCCAGTGGTGGGCCTGGATAACATTTTAAGATATCTCAGAAGTGGTGAAGCATAGCACACAGCAAGACAGTAGATGACTGCAGACTGCTTTTTTATCTAGAAACAATTTTTAAAAAGTGATCAATGTTTATCAATTTGATACAAATCAATGTTAACTCAATTATTTTTAAATGTAATTCATGCTTTTCTTATTTGACGCACAGATGTACGCAAATGGGACTGACATGTGCCATAATATGTGGGGGGAGTCATTTAAAGTGAGCGAATCCTCCTGCCTCTGCTTGCAAATGAACAAGAAGGATATGATGGCAATGAAGTATCTCCTCTCCGAAAGCTCCGAGGAAAGCTCCAGCATCAGCAGCAGTGAGGAGCATGCCTGCCAAAAGAAACTCCTGAAGTTTGAGAAACTAAAGAGAGAGGAAGGGGAACAGACAAGATAAGTGCTGGTGGATGTATGTCAGGACAAGAGAAATCGTCGTGGAGACTGGGCTCAGGGCATCATGCCAGCCTGCTTTATCCCTTACTTCCTAGAACATAATAAATCAATGGCTGGTTATATTAATCTTTCTCTGATGTTTTTGCATCTGCATGACAAAGCTCCCAGACAGGTTAGCACACGTTTAATCTTGTGACTTGAACTGAACAGCTAGAAGCCTGAAGGTAACATCTTGAGGTTGACTTTCAAAGAGGAGAGGCACAGGCAGCTCTTGCTGACTTAAGGTGGAACAGTGAGAACTAGAGACCTCTGGAAGGCTGTGCCAGTAATGCACCGAATCTTCAACCCAAACCCTTCATTAGCATAGGCACACAGTACTCCCGTCACAAGTTCCTGTGTGCCTGGCTCCCCTCAGATAAAGAGGAAATGCTGCAGGCAGAAATAGGTCAGTGAGCCTGGCTACTGACCACTGAAATTGTATTTATTTTGTATCTCAAAAACATTCTTGCAAAACAGGGGATTGTGGTGTACTAGATAAATTAATGGATCCATATATTGCCAGTATACAGTATGCACGGTCTGTTGCACTGGGCTTTTACCTTAAACAATAGTAATACCAAAGTCCCCTAAAATATGAATTTGAAGCATAATTTTGAGTGCAATTAATCCCACTGAATGATTCCAAGCAGAATAATCTCTGACAAACGGAAGTGTCAGGGAGGACCCCAACTAGGTTTCTCACATCAGTAATTCTGCTTCCCAGCATCAGTGTTAAGGTGAAAGTAAAACCAAAATCTGCACCAGTCCCAGAGGGACTCATCAGGTAAGGATGAATGAAATCCTGATTTCACTTAGGCATCCATAGTCCATCTGATATCACAGTAGAGCAGGCAGGTCTGTGTCATTCTGTACAGCCTTTCATAGTGGTATCACCAGGGAAACTATGAGAAGTATTTAACTTGGGGGGTCAAATTATCTGATTGTGAAAATCAGCATCATCTCAGTGCTTGCTATGGAGCTAGGCACCTTACAGCACTGAAGGATCTGGACCACAGTTAAAACAATGACTTGGCACATCCTGTTAAACTAGAAGAATCTTAAAAATCCAGCACACTTTCTTCATTGGGCTGTTTATTTATTTGAAAGGTTTCACACAGCTGCAATAGTAATGCTAGACCCATTAGGTCATGCTCTGCTTCCAACCAGCTTCTCAGTATATTTAACAATGGATTAATTCCTACCAGCACTGAATTGTTTTTAGAATGATACTTTGCCACATCTGTATTTCGTGCTAACTGAATTTGTCAGTTCTACAGTTTGAAAAGAAGGAATAAGAATTTGGTCTTCTGTAAAGCTCTGACAGTCCTTTTTCCCCTATTTCACTAACTCTGTTCTCTCCTATCCTTCTTTATTGCACCTGAATCAGAGCAGAAATTTTCCTGCTCTTTATTTTGCTGTGCTCAAAATTCAAGAATTAATTATCCCCTCTCACTGCCATAACACCAACTTTTTCTGTATCACCGTGGCCAAAGATTTCCTCCATTTTCTTTAAAAAGTATAGCACAATTGTCTCTGCCTGTGTCTCTGCTCTTTTTCTTCCCATTCCACTTCATTCTCTTTGCTGTGGCTAAATTACTCTTGAAACAACACTCAACAAACAATTCTTCCATGCTTAGTTTCAGGATGACTGATGATACTGGTTATGCATGCTCTTGAACAGCACTGGATCCTACAGCAGCTAACGGACCGACACCATTTAGCTTCTATTCATAACTTTCCCACTGACTCATGACGTACCCTAAGCAAACCATTTAACTCTTTTGGGACACCAATAATTTTTCAGGGCTACCATGTTTTCTCCATGTCATCTCTTTTCTAAGCCAAAAAGTCAAGAACGACTCAGTTGTCCCTGGCATAGAAATTGTCTCATACTTTTTGGTCATTCTTTCATTGATCCAGATATGTTTTATTCAAATACAAGTTATCATCCAGAAAGACTTTCAGTCTTGATTTAAAACTCCAAATAATGGAGAATTGTCCAATGCACCTGATAATTTGTTTCCTCGGTATTAATGATTATCCCTAATTAAACATTTGTTGTTTCAGCTTTCAGCCACTGTTTTTTGCTAAATCCTGTTGTATTGAAGAGTTCTTCAGTACTCAGCATTGCTTTTCTGCTCAGCAGCATAAACACTGGATCAAGCTGCTTCTTAGCTCTACCTTAGCTCTATTTAGTTTACATGTTATTATAAGACGTTCCTTCTCTCCTTAAATCATACTTATGGTTCGTCTCTACCTTCTCCAGTCATGAATATCCTCCCTAAATTGTACAAATCAAAGCCGTACTCCGTGGCAGTGTTAAAGGGTGATCTACAAAGAGAGCACCACGTCCCTGCCTCTCTACACACTTCTCCCTAATTGCACTGTCCATGTCTACAAGAGCATCGTTCTGACTATTTGCATGCCTCCAGTGTCCTTGTGTTACGATTCCTCATTTTTTCTTGGTGTTACTCTTTTCCACTATACAGCTCCCTGGTCCCAGAGCTGTGAACTGCGATCTTAGCTCTTAGGCTTATTGCTTTGAACTTGGTTGTATTAAAAAACCTTCATGTGAATATACAAACCTTCCTAAGCCACTGTTTGCCCTGTCTAGCTGCTTTATACTCATGGTAATTTACATCTTAGACAATCTCTGTGTCACTTAGAAATGCCATCAGTGGTGATTTTACATTTACAGAAAGTCTAAGATAAAGCAAAATTAAAAATAACACAAATCACTAAAAATCAGACTACAACAATACATCGTGAAGGTGAATCAGGGAAGAGAAAGATCCAAGTTACTGATGACTGCAGACATCCCCAGCTAATGCTGACCCGATTTGGTAAGTGCCTGCTATGCATCACAGCTCAAAAGCACATGCCCTGCTTCTGGATCCTCGCTGGCCCAGACAACTGAAGTGTCTCTGTATTTAGTGGCACTAGGCTTGACTAAGATATTTATCAAAATGTCACAGCGGTAGATCAAATACTTTGTGAAACACATTGTGAAATATGTTCCAACACTAATCTGCAGGAAACAGACTTACAACCTTTACCAATAAATTAAATTGGATTTATCAACAAGACAATGTTGATAAAAATAAAAATTATTGCCAATTATTGACTTATTTATGACCTGGCTAAGTATCAGCTTTTGTACTGTGCTACTTGGGACTGATGTCACGTTAACCATAACACAGCTTAGCTGGGTCATCCTGCTTGCTCTGTTTATTTAATTTTCTTTCCTTAAACATTGACACAATACTATGAGTCTTCTGAAATTTCACTGAAATGCTAGGAGGTATTACAAATGAGATCTCTCTTGACAGTTCTGTTAGAGCTCTTTAGGTTATCTGAGCCTGCTGCTTTAAAGTTATTAATGTTACTTATGATGATGAACCTCATTGTTAATTACTTGCAGACTGAAAAGGATTTCATCATCCTTCTGTAATACAAATACTTCATCCTGTATATATTTCAATACTAAGCATTATTAACAAAACTTGCCCACTGTTATCTTGTGCCATTGCAAGGCTTTCTTTGTCAGGCTACTCAGTTGCTTTCACCTTCAGTTTAGTTGTGCCAGCCACAGTTTCCTGTAGGACCTTTAGAGTCCTGACTCTATAGTTTATAATTCTCCGTGGATATTGTCTGCAAGATAACTTCCTTTAAAAAAAAAAATAGGCATCAGTAATTATGACATTTCCAACTTCTGTTGCACTTTTCATGTGCAGGTTTCACTCAGAGCATTTCATAAATATTCATTAATCTTCAAAATATACCTGAGAGGAAAATAAGTAGTGAGAAGCAAACCGAGTCAGTGGGAGAGAGTCACTAAGAGATTTATCTGATCGTTGTAAGTATTGCAGAACTAGGACTAGCACGGACAAGTTCTGTTTCAGAGCCTTATTTCACACTGCAAATGGAGTTGCGCTTTGTAAGGTAATCCTTGGGCAAAGGTTATTATGCAAAAATTATAAAAGAAATTTTATAAAATAAAATATTGCAAAAACCCAAGCATCCAAAAAATAGAACAAGTTATTAAAAAATGCATTTCCATGTACCTTGAAGGATAACAGTTATAAAAATAATAGTTGTTAGATTATTTAAGACAAATAATGTCAAAACAGGCTAATTTCCCTTGCTGAGAGACAACCAGCCTGCAGAAAAAGGGATGGCTGCAGATGAGATGAGGCTTTTTCAGGGTTTTGATAACATTTGATGTAACATTCTGATAAGCAAACTGATAAAACCAAAGTGCAAACGAAATCACCATAATCCAGGTGCACAACTGGCTAAAAAATATATTAAAATATTACTATAAGTATGTTTTCATTGAACTCAGACAGGTCTTCTGTTAGGAATCCCAGAGGGTCTGTTCTGCTTCTAGTCAACACTTTCGTTTACTCAGGCAATGAAGTAGATTTTGCAAACACTTTGAAGGACAAGATTAGAATAACAAGGATCTTCCTAACCGGAGAACTAGTCTGAGCTTCCAAAGGTAAAATTCTGAAAAGGGACATGAAAAATGCTTGCACTGAGAAAAGGTAAATCAAGGAAAAAAAAGTCATCCAAGGAAATACATGGAAAGGGAACAGCAGAGCAGCCAAGGACCTCGGATGCATAGTAGCAACCTATGCCATTTACGGTTGAAATGAAGTTTAATCTTTTAAGTCTTCAGTGTATGCGGAGCCCTGGAAGTCCTGACTCATAAAGCAAGCAGATGCAGGACCTGCAGAGATCCTACTAACAGTTACTCAGAGTTCGTGACGTATCTCACATTCCATGGAGGTGCTGCTTCTGGAATGACCCCACTGCACACACAGGCTGTGGAATGTGGTGGGTATCAGGCAGAGTTTAACTCTATCCATCTTCTCAATGAAATCAGCTCACAAGCTCTGTCAATGCAAGTGCAATACCTTCTAGGAGAGCAAACATGCTCCTGGTATATATCTAATGACTATATAAAATGAAGAGAATAAAATTAGCTGAATTTATGTGCATTTGCTGGTTATTTCCCTTCCTTTTTTCTGTTTGGTTTGCGTACCTTGGAGTTATTTTAAAAAATGCCACATGCTTTAGACAGCTCGTGGGTCTGTTGTGTGTTTGCTCTACTTTATCATCCAAGGGAACAGGGCAATGTAGACAAGTAGAGTTAAGTAAAGAGTCCAAAAAGCATTAGCATTTGGATTACAATTTGAAACATTGGCAAACCTTACTAATGGCAAGACTAAAGTCCCACATGCCTGAAGACTGATAATTCTCAAGCACAACTCATTTTTCCTTGTGGCAAAAAAAGACCTGCACCTTTAATAAAGTCACCTTAGTGCGCAGGTCTAATTCAGTGTGAAGCTGCAGGACAACTCTTGACAACAGTGACAAAAGAGCCAAGCTATGAAATCAATCATCTACTTCAGATAAATGTGAGGACACAGTTAGGATCAGATCCCAACAATCTGGCAGCTCTCAACATCTCCAAGAAAAAGCTGCAACGATCCCCTACTACTGACATTTAACTTCTCAGAGAAATGAGAGGGGAAACTCTGCTGCAGTTTTGCTACCCTTTAGCTACTAAAAGCATATCTCTCCTGCCTCTGTTTTGATCACCAATTGCTATCCGAGTCTTAGTATTCTTTTGGCCTCCTTCCTTGGAAATGCAGTGAGCTCTCTGTGGAATTTGCCTTGGTTCCCCTCTCAGACAGCTGTGATTAATTCAATGTTCAAGATCTTGAGTTAATTCTCTCATTAGATCACTTTCCTTCTTCATGGAATGATTATTCCCAGAGGAGAAATGAGAAAGACTAAAACAATATTGCGCGAGTATCTGACACACTGCATCCAGGATGTTTACTTTAAATCAAATTGCCTGGAATGGCTCCAGATCTATGGCTTAAGCACAAGAATCTTCTAACTGTTGGGGAACTGTAGCCATGCATGTTGCACAACATTCCCAGTTTCACTGGAATTCCTCCAAACTTCCTGCTAGGTAAGTGTACCCAGAACACGAACCTCTCCACACAAGTAGGTCAGATGACACAATCCTTTCATTGCTAGGGCATAGACTTAAAAGTTTTTTTCCTTTTTTTATTATTTTTTTATCATACACCAATCACCATTCTACCCAACACTATTGTGAAGGTGAAGCCCGGAGCACAAAGCAGTGAAATATTGCCAGTGCTCCTGAAATCACAAGCCATTTTCTGTGTATTACTCACTGGAAATGTCATATTCCCTCTGTAGGCTCTTGCAGCTCAGACATGCTCCCCATTTTTCTTGCTCACCAAATGGCTCCCGGGGGTATGGCTGGTCATTGGAGGGCATCGCCCCACTCAGCTAGACTCTAGCGCAGCTTCTCAGTACCTTTGGTGCAATGTGGATACTCGGGAGAGTTTCTCAATACCCAGTTCAAGAATGCTAAACCCGTCTGGACTGACAACTCTGATATCAGGCAGTTACCTTAATGTCACCTTTAGCTGAAGCCATATTATAGTGAAAGTAATAAAAATACTTAATTACAAATTCCAAAATAGACAAAAAAAGTTCACAAAGGCTTCAAAACAAGAGGGAGAGGAGAGGAGAGGAGGGGAGGGGAGGGGAGGGGAGGGGAGGGGAGGGGAGGGGAGGGGAGGGGAGGGGAGGGGAGGGGAGGGGAGGGGAGGGGAGGGGAGGGGAGGGGAGGGGAGGGGAGGGGAGGGGAGGGGAGGGGAGGGGAGGGGAGGGGAGGGGAGGGGAGGGGAGGGGAGGGGAGGGGAGGGGAGGGGAGGGGAGGGGAGGGGAGGGGAGGGGAGGGGAGGGGAGGGGAGGGGAGGGGAACATTCAGCATGGCACTTCAATGAGCTTTACAGGTTCCCTAGCCATTAACAGTTCAGCTGAGAGGTGGACAGAGCCATCACCACCTTGCTGGTAATGTGAAAACTTAAGTTTTCACACAAGCTCTATATTCTGGGGCTGCCTGTGCAGAAAGACTAGCTTTGGGGACCCCTCTTGCTCTCCATCTTTGTGTCAATTCCAGTTCAGATCTCTACCCTACACATGTACACATAATCATGAAGATTCATTAACACTCACAGGAATGAAGGTAATAGCTCTTGGGCCTGGCCTAAACCTGCCAAGAGAGAGTGTTCTCATGCCTGGCTTAAGTCTGGAAAATGTGTTACCTCACTGTGAAGCACAATGCCTTTACCCATTGAGATGGGAAACAGTCAGACCCTGAAGGAAAGCTTCTTCATCCACTTAAGTTTATGTATCACATAAAAATGTAAGCTAACGACAGGTTTATGCATGCGTCTAATTAGAATCTAGTGCCTGTATCTCATTAGAGGCTTTTGACTGAGTAGACAACATGATAACCAGTCCCATTGGGGTGATAATGGGTTAACCACCATTGTCTCTGAGAAATATCTTGAAAGTACCGAGGGACCCTCTTCTCTCCTTCACATTGCGTAAGTGTGAACTCCAGCAGCCTCTCTCTCATCTTACCCCTACAAGAGGCTGCAAATTCTTGATGCAGCACATAACACCACTGCTCCACTAAACTGTGCATCAACAGAGACTGCTGACCTGCATCATGGCCTTGGGCATGCAACGGCATCCAGAGTAAACGGGACACCTGGGCAAAACATAGGCCTTAACAGAGAGAAGGTGTCTTGGAAGTGTGAAAGATATAGCTTAGCGCATTACAGGTATTTCTGGTCCTCGTAATCTCTTGGTGGCTCTGTACTTCTGCAATTTTGGCTTCCCTGGGAGAAGTTTGGGTTATGAAACTAAGGGAAGTGGAGCAAAAATGATCATATCCTATGAAGGTTTTGTGACGTGGACACCCAAACACAAAGTAAGCTCCTTTCCATTTTGGTGAGGCTGTCCAACACCTCTCCTCTGATAGGCCAAGTGCATTAAAATACAAGTAGTAACTACAGTGGGCAAACAGTAATTAAAATGACAACTGACTGTACCACTGAAAGATTATAGCAGATGCCTTAGCACAGAAGACAAAGTGCAGAGATGCACTGCAGTTTAGAACAGGAAGCAAAGATTTCATACCCACTGAAACTGGGGGAGGAATTTGACCTGGCACATTCTGGTTGACTTTCATGGAAAATGGCTCCCTATCACAAAACATCCCATGGGCTTCGTCGTACCTACAAATAGTCAAGGCCTGAGTTTCACGTCTCCTCTGCAAGAGAGAATTTTAGCAGCCAATTATGGTAAGGATACTGCTGGAATACTAAGTCAAAATGATCCCCAAAGCTATAGCTATAATGGACAGGCTTCTGACTAGAGGCAGACAGGCAAAACTGCACTTTCAAATCAATTATTTTGCTTTTAGTTTTTTTGGAGACTTAAAGCCCTCCATCTTTATATGGAGTTCAGGAAGAAAAAAAAGAAAAAAGAAACAAACAAACAAACAACCCCTTAGATCTACCAAAGCTCTTCGTGTAACAGAGGAGAACTACAACACCCACACAAGCAACACCTTTTAGCCACCCATTTTTGTTTCATGTTCAAATGTCACAGCACCATCTGCAGGATTTGAGAGAAAGAGCACAGACACCTTATTCAGGTCAGCAGAACATCTTCCAGGCATCTGGAGAGGTTTTCCCGAGAAGCTTTCAGTCAGGGAAATCTGAGCAGCCGTGGGCCTCTGTGGGATAACACAGGGAGGACTGCAATGCTTCATGGTGCTCTGGCACAGCACAGGGGTTTTTCAAGAGAAAGCCTGAAAAGCTTCTTTGTGAGATTCTTCTCACTGAGGGGTTTTGGTACTGTGATGTGCAGGCATGAGCAGTGGGACACATTGAGGAGCACATTTTTGCCTGTCCTGTATGTCAGTCAGCATTCAGCTGGCTCATTGGCAAACACCACACTAAGAGCCTATTAAATTAAAATCAGAGACATTTTTAATCCCTTTGCTACAATGACTGTCATTCTTGGTGTTAGTTAATCACAAGGTTCCTCATTACACAGTGCAATTTCACACTGTAAAATGTACTTGCAGACTTATTCCTGAAAATCTATAGCTTGTTTTGGGAGATGCACAATAGTATATGGAAGCATTAGCTCCATCTTGTACAGCTTCTGCATGGCTGCAGAAGAAAAATGCTGAAGCAGTGCCCTCTTCTGGAAGCAGAACCATTCAATCACATTAATACCGTACACGACAGGCCTTCAGGGCAAAATTAGCAGTCTCAGCAATGCTATTTTCTGTCTGTAAATTTGGCGCTATGGTGTGAAATCCTAGTACTGGCCAAGTGTCTAACAGCTGACATCAGCCAGCGACTGAGCCACTGGCATTTAGGAGAATTCTAAGCCTTTTACTCACAGGCCACTTCCGATGAATAAAATGTCAGCGCGAGAGGGGTCTGGTTTCTTTTACTGATTCATCAATGAAAGAAAAATCTCAATGTATTTATTAGCCTAGCTTAAAATTCATACTGAGTTATATCAGCATGCATCCAACTATGTGTGCTTGCAGAAACCTTATTTTTCTACCTAGATCTATATTTTCTATGGGTATTTTTTTAAGACCAGCTTGAAAGGTAGTTTCACCACCCTACTATCAAGAATGTAATGCTGATGAACGGAGAAACCAACAGTCCCCAGAGAGTATCACGACTCAGATTCCTTCCAGAAGCACATTTAAAAGTTATTACAATGAAACACAGAATCATGAGAAAAGCCGGAGGGGCCACGACCATTGTAACTGTAAGCAGACATGTTTTTCTTTCCCACTCTCACAGTAAATAGATATGGAAGCATTCCAAGAGGCTTTCTGATTACTTTTGCGTTGGCTGCATGTCATGTTGCTGGAACAGTTGTGGAAAACTCAGGAGGGGTGCTTTTATCTCAGAATCAGTGCCAGCTTTGCCGGACACAGTGACCGTGCATGTGTAACTCAGTATGTGATGCTCATCCCTCGGTCGGTGCTCAGGCACGCAGTAACTCGGTGAATTACACAGACTAAGACGGAAGCACGCTCTGCCTAGGAATCAGCGCCAACCCGTGTCCCACATGGTACTGCTAGAGGACGCTGTGATGAAACATCCATGCTGGAATGAAGAGGAAGGCCCAAACATGGCGTGACACTACAGAGAAAGAGGGTGCGTGGGCTGGTAGTGCTGGCTCCGACGCCACCGCCTGGAGCTAACAAACAGGCAGTTCCCCCACCTCACATCTCTGGGGTTCCCCCAGGCAGACGACAGCTGTGGTTTCTCCCCAGTACTGCCATGTTCCTCTCTCACAAGCACAGATTAAGGTGGCTAGGAACCCAGTGTGCAAAAGCACGCCTGAGGGGAATATGGCTGAGGGACAGATTGTGAAGGCAGTAAATAAAGTGACGGCACATCTGCTGTTCAGCAGTCACCTCGGCACCCGGGGCACTGAGTGAACCTAGCAAGGGACCAGCTGTAACCACAGACAAGAAATCTCCTCACAGGGCAGGCAGCGAGCCCACAGTGCGGCGGCCAGAGGTGCCTGCAGGGGTGAACAGCCTCCCACAGGGCCGAGTGACCAGGCAAGAACATAGACAAACGATCAGACAGACGTACCACAACCCGGGCAGATCCACCTCCTCCGCCCGCTGAGGGAGAAGGGCCCTCAGCGCACAGGACACCTCACCATGGCCCTCTTTTAGGAAGCCCGCCGTCGCCAGCCACACTCGCCTCAGCGGGGCGAGCGCGCCCTCCCGCCACCGGCCTGGGCCCCCAGCGCGCATGCGCCGCGGGCGGGAAGCGCCGGGCCGAGCCGGGCGNCGTGCGCATGCGCCAGCGCTGCCCCTCAGGGCGGCGGGCCGGGGGGGGAGAGGGAGGGGGCAGCCATCTCGGGGAGCGCGATGGCCTGCGCCGCGGCGGCCAAGGGCGGCGGGGGTTCCTTCTCCGACCGGCACGCCCGCCTCCTCCTGGCCCAGATCAACCGGCTGCGGGCCGGGCAGAGCTTCTGCGACGTACGGCTGGAGGTGGGCCCGGAGGCGTTCGCCGTGCACCGCCTGGTGCTGGCGGCCAGCAGCCCCTACTTCGCGGCGCTCTTCGCCGGCGGCATGAAGGAGTCCGGCCGGGATGTGGTGC
>VYZM01015059.1:68624-80428 GCA_013398915.1 Dromas ardeola
TCCACACGCTCCTCGACTTCATCTACACAGGTAACGGCGGACGGCGGGGACGGTTGCCCGATGGCCAGGCCAGGATGGCGGTTGCCCGACGGCCAGGGCCGGGGAGGCGGTTGCCTGACAGCCGGGGCTGGGGTGTCAGTTGCCCAGCTGCTGGGCTAGGATGGTGGTTGCCTGACGGCTGGGGCCAGGATGGCGGTTGCCTAGCTGCTGAGCTAGGATGGTGGTTGCCCGACGGCCGGGGTGGCAGTTGCCCAGCTGCTGGGCTGGGATGGCAGTTGCCTGATGGCCGGGGCCGAGGTGGCGGTTGCCCGATGGCCAGGCCAGGATGGTGGTTCCCCGATGGCCACAGCCTTGAGCGGAGCCCCGCTGTTGTGTGCCTGCCCGCAGGGGTGGTGAGCATCGGGGAGCACAACGTTCAGGAGCTGATCGTCGCCGCCGACATGCTGCAGCTCACCGAGGTGGTGGAGCTCTGCTGCGAGTTCCTGAAGGGGCAGATCGACCCGCTGAACTGCATCGGCCTCTTCCAGTTCTCCGAGCAGATCGCCTGTCACGACTTGATGGAGTTCACTGAGAGCTACATCCACGCGCACTTCCTGGAGGTGCAGAGCGGGGAGGAGTTCCTGGCGCTGACAAAAGAGCAGCTGATTAAGATCTTGCGGAGTGAGGACCTGAGCATCGAGGACGAGTACCAGGTTTTCATAGCAGCAATGCAATGGATTTTGAAGGACATAGGGAAAAGAAAGAAATACGTGGTAGAAGTACTGGAGCCTGTTCGATTCCCTCTGCTACCAGCGCAAAAGCTACTAAAATACATAGAAAGTAAGTGAAAGAAGAGAAGAAATAATATCAGATGTTTGGATTTGAGCAAACAATGTGTCATTCACAGTTATTGGATTTTGATGGACTTTTTTAAATTAATAGCATGATGTTTGAAAAGATTTACTCCATTCAAACAAATTCTACTTTTTAACAAATGAGCACAGCTTACTTTAAAAACATGCTTAAAAGTCTTATAAAAGTAGGCAATCTTGATTTGCCTACTGTTTTAGGAGAAGCTGGTAACTCTTCTACGATTACTGTCTGTAATTTTTCATTATGCCTTTTTTCATCTGCTTTTTTCCTCAAGGTATTCCAGATTTCAGCCTTCGGGTGGCCCTGCAAACTCTGTTGAAAGAATATTGTGAAGTCTGTAAATCTCCCAAAGAGAACAAGGTCAGCAGTTTTCTACAAGCTTCTAAAGGTCGTCCCCGGAGGAAAGCCAGGAAGTACCTTTATGCAGTAGGTTAGAATGTGGCTGTTTGAACCTTGTAAAACAAATGATAAAGTAGTATCTTATGTTACAGTACTGAAGGAGATGCTGTATTTTTTTTTAATCAAAAGATAAAAAAATAGCAAGATATTTCATCTGTCTGAGTTACCATGTTAGCTGCTTTCAGCTTAGAATTGCACAGAGGGGCGGCATTCATATTTCATGTCATTATGATATGATATTCAGAGCCTAGATTTGCCTTTTAGAAATTATTTGCCTTGGGTGGAAATCTGCAAATCAGCAGAGGATTTGCCCATAGTTCACTCCTGGAATGGTGTATGCAAATCCACTGCACTCCATGTTCTTCTGATGGTTGAAATTTTCCCTGTCCAGAATATTTTGGTTCATGTGATGGGATACTTGAAATTGCAAGTTTTCATTAAAGCTGCAGCTTTGTATTGGAAGGGAATACTCTTGTTTCACCCTGCAGGAAGTAACAGATGTTGGCTGGTCTCTGAGTTTGACTAAGAACACAAATAATAACATTTGTAGTATTGTGGTGAAGTGGTCAGCTGGGACACAAGTTATACATGACACTCAAGGCGACCGTTCTTCCTTGTGTGCCGGAGAAGCAATGCTACTTGGAAAAGTCCCAATTCCTACAAAAAGTGGCTAATGGCTGTTACTGTAATTTTTGGTTTACCCATAGGAGCATGGGGGTGAGCAGGAAGCTGTTACTTAGCCGTGATCCCACTTACTTTCTAGGTGGCTACAACCGACTGCAAGGAGGACGCTGGAGTGACAGCAGAGCCCTCAGCTGTGTGGAGCGATTTGACACCTTCAGCCACTACTGGACCACAGTGTCCTCTCTCCACCAGGCCCGGAGTGGGCTGGGTGTGGCTGTGGTGGGAGGAATGGTCTATGCCATTGGAGGTAACCGCTGAAATGTTCTTTCTTTGTCACACGGATACCAGAGGACTCATGGATGGAGATTTTTAAAATTATCCTTCCTGTAAGTGGTTCTGAGGAACCCAACAGTAGATAATGCAACTTTTAGATATAATAACCATTGAATTGTAGTTCCTTGATTCTCCACCTTCACTGCTCTGTGAATGCCCATTTGGGCTCCTATGTTGGCCATTTTTTCTAAGCTTCTCTCCCCTCATGGTATAGCAACTCACAGGTAAGCATATGGACACATGCAGACGTACTAAGAGGTGTTGGGTATTCTGCAAACTTTGTGTACCACCACAAATAGCGTCTCTTTCCTCACTTGTAGTCTAGCAGAAGCCCACAGCATAAAAGACAGTAGTACAGGGCAGGCCACTTGTCATCTGCCTATCTGGAAAGGCTTGTTATATGTGTTTGCACAAGGATGTGACAAGTAGCTTTACCTGCCCATCATTAAAGAATGCATATGTGTACTGTTTTTGTCACCGCAGAACACATTCTTTGGTCTTGAAAACCCTGTCAGTTGTGCTGCAGAGTAAAAACTGTGTGGCACTGTGATTGTTCACCCCTCTGATGTTTTCAGTAATGCGTCAGGGAACTGTTGATGAAAACTGTTCCTAGTGATGATTCAATTCTGGGTATAAACAAAGCTTTTGCTGCTTTGATCATTTGGCTAGCTGAAAGAAAGGTCTTGTATTCAATTTTTTTCTGTCCTGGAAGGAGTTGAAGAATGATTTTTTTATCTGCGGTGCAAACCATTGTGTTTCCCCTGACTCTGTTCTTGCTGTTAAAATGCAGGTGAGGACAGCGCAATGATTTTTGACTGTACTGAATGTTATGATCCTGTTACTAAGCAGTGGACCACTGTGGCTTCCATGAACCATCCCCGTTCTGGACTGGGAGTGTGCACATGCTATGGTGCTATCTATGCTTTGGGTAACGTTTGGGTTTTTTTCAAGCTGAAGTTAATTTTAACGGTATTAATTCACAGAACTTGTAAATTGATCTTAAATATTACATCTTGGTGTTGCAAATTTGCAAACTTAGGTCTTGAAAAACATCTGTTTACGTGAGTATTAGCATACCAAATCTTTGTGGATTAGTTATTGTTCAGTTATAACTTACTTCCATTGTAGATTGCATGCTGGTTTCAGAATTAGTCTGTCCTGAACAGTGCACCACATGTCTAAAAATGTGGCTAAGGCACAGGTTCATGCCATTAAATTCTTTGCTGTGTTTGCTGTTATTTGCAGGAGGTTGGGTTGGAGCAGAGATTGGCAACACAATTGAAAGATTTGATCCTGAAGAAAATAGTTGGGATGTGGTGGGAAACATGGCTATGCCCCGTTACAACTTTGGGTGTTGTGAAATGCAAGGCAAGTATTGTTAAGTTTGTATCCATAAACAGTTCCCATAGCCATTGGATTTTGAAGCTTTATTTTCAGTTATTAATTTTTATTTTTGTCTTGTACTGTGCTGTCAGTTGCACATGCTTGTGCCTCATTTATTTGTTCTTCTAGTACCATATTTTTAATTCTCAAAGACTCAAAGACTATAAAGTTCTCTCTGTCTTCTGCCTCTATCTCAGGAAAACAGTTTTTATGTGGCTGCTGGTATGGTTAGCTAGCTAGCCTTTTAACAGTTGATTGTCCTTCCTGAAGCTGTTTTTATTTACCTTCCATATTTGGGTTTGTTTGTGTTTCTTTGTGACAGTCTGAAGAGTTGCCATAGGTTATTTTAAGACAGACATGTCCAAAGACTTGATCTATAAATGTGCTTATTAAGTATCTGGTCTAGGCCTGGCCAGCAGTTGCAGCCTTCTGAATTCTCTCCCCTGCACTTGATAAATTATTGCTGTTACCTCGAGCCTCAAGTTACTCATTTAGAAGCTTTATGTATGCTACTACTGGACAAATGGAGGATTTTTATCTGATATTCTCTAAGCCATCTTAATGTCAGGCTGAAACTTTTATTGTGGCAAACATTTTCGGTCTTTCAAACCTTTGTATTATGAAACCTAACAGAGGAGAAACTCTATTTCTACAGGTTTGATTTATGTTGTTGGTGGTATCAGCAGTGAAGGAGTAGAGCTACGTTCTGTTGAAGTCTACGACCCAATATCTAAACGTTGGTCTGAGCTCCCTCCAATGGGCACCCGAAGAGCATATCTTGGTGTGGCTGCTCTCAACGATTGTATCTATGCTGTGGGAGGCTGGAATGAATCTCAGGATGCACTTGCTACTGTAGAAAGATACTCCTTTGAAGAGGTATGGTAGAGTCCCTTCCTTTTATAAATGTAGATTGCATCAACTTTGTGTAAGATGCTACAGAGGTAGCACGCTTCCTTTCTTTAAAAAGTTGTAAATACCATTTCCTTTTCACTACTGGCTGGTAATCTGAGTGAAACAAAGCTTCAGTGAGTGACCTCAGGGTCTGTCTGTCCTAACCAGTCTGCAGAATCTTGCTGTCTGACTTGGTGGAGTATTTAAGAAGATTGTATGCATGCTTTTGGGAAACTGAAAGCTAACCAATGCTGATGATGCACAGATATACTGTAGTTTGGTAAATACTTGTTAGGGTTAAGATGGGGGGAAAGATTCCCCCTCTGCAATAAAATGATCAATAATCATATATAAATCATCAATAATAACGGAGACATTCAAAACCCACCTGGACCTGTTCCTGTCCAGCCTGCTATAGGTGACCCTGCTCTGGCAGGGGGGTTGGACTAGATGATCTCTAGAGGTCCCTTCCAACCCTACCATTCTGTGATTCTGTGTAATCTGACTAGAAAAAACAATCCCTGGAAAAAGTAGGAGTTGCCCTTTGTTGCAAAAGTTGAGGATCTTTCTTCTGGATCAAAATGTAGTGGTGTTTCAGCATGACTAGAAAAATCACTTTGAACACTCAAACATTTGAAAAAGATAATAAATTATTTGTGACTCTTATTGCTCATGTTTATATGATGCTCTTTGGAACAGCAGCTAGTGTAAAAAGCAGAACGCAATCCAATGTGGCATTCTGTTTTGCATTTGGAATTGAATCTAATTTTCTTTATTTCACACCTCAAATTCTGTACCATTCTCTATTTTGGAGACAGACTGCATCTTGCAAGTGACTAAAGAAAGGGAGGGTTCTTGTGTACAGACAGTATGTGATCTGTTGTTTAGTGACTACCATGATTTGGACCACTTTTGAAAGTGTGGTCATTTGTCTTGATAATCCTCTTGATACTGTACACATACCATATTTGAGCTCATGAAGTGTATGCGTAGTGTTCTTTGTATATGTTTCAGTCTTTAAGCTTTAGAAGTTACTTTTCTCAGAATTGGGGCTCATCCTAAAACTACTTGTTGACTTTTTCACCTTCTCATTAGGAAAAGTGGGTTGAAGTTGCATCAATGAAGATACCAAGAGCTGGTGTCTGTGTTGTGGCTGTGAATGGATTTCTTTATGCCTTGGGAGGCCGAGCTCCCAGCCATGATTTTGCTGCTCCGGTAACCTCTGACTCTGTTGAAGTTTATAACCCTCATATGGACAGTTGGACTGAAATTGCCAA
This sequence comes from Dromas ardeola, assembly GCA_013398915.1. Taxonomy (NCBI): domain Eukaryota; kingdom Metazoa; phylum Chordata; class Aves; order Charadriiformes; family Dromadidae; genus Dromas; species Dromas ardeola. The sequence continues at coordinate 74,384 of VYZM01015059.1, forward strand.
CATGATCACCAGCCGCTGCGAAGGAGGTGTAGCTATGCTGTAAAACACAAACAAGAAAAGTCATTCAAGGAATGAGTAAATCTCTCTCCTAAGATTTCCGGTTTCGTTGGCCAGAAACCACTTCTAACACAGAAGCTTCAGTAGAGACAGCGAAGAATTAGATCAGAGGGCTTTTCCTGAGAAAAAGGAACTACTAAAACTCTCACGCTTCAAAGTAAATTGGCTTATCCAGTGTCTGTCTCAGGAAGTATTCTGTTAAGAATAGGAATGCCTCTTATGGCTGGATTAAGCTCACTGAAATAAATGGCGAATTAGCCCTGTAAAAATCTGAAGAAATCATTCCAGCACATTAGAGACATTAATCAGGTTGTTAACTCTCAAAGGCGCACCAAGGCTAGCATCTTTAGCTGGCCTTACAATCAGGAAGGAAGCTGCTATAGACAGCTAGCTAGGAGTTATCTGTAGATAAGAGCAGATGGGCTACTTGGTTAGCGTGAGTTGTTCTTTTCTGGTGGAAGATAACGTAACAGATGGGGAACACTTGGTACCTCTGCCTATGACCTTGATGCATTTGAGGCTCTTTTCTGCGGCTGGACATGATGGGCATTAAATATGAGTTGAATATGTACTTCCTGGCCACCCCACTACCTTGGATGGTAAGTGGCTGAGGATCTCCTGTCCTGGAAGGTTATTCTCACAGTTCTAATAATGTTATTCCACTTCAGCACAGGCTTTTCTTCTCAGTGGCATCAGTGATGACAGTAGAGCTCCTTTTTGTGTAAGATCTGGTGAATTTTAAACAGAAATGCTATTCATTGGATTAGCTGTTCAGGACTGCTTTTAGCCTAAAAATATAGGGAAAGCCTTTTGCCCCCTTTTTTTTTTCCTTAGTTAAATGTGGTTTTACCCTGTGTGACACATGCTGAGACTTGACATTGGAATACATGCTCCTCTACAAGGTACACAGGTTCATCCTTGCTACATCTCGTATCCTGCCTCTTACAAATTTGAGCAGACGGAGCGTTTTGTGATAGAATTAGCTGCATTCAGCATTAAAGTGATGCTATTAATGTGTTTTGTCATAAGGAGTTTGAATTTAGCTTGGATACCCTTAGTAGAACAGTACTACTAGGAGTTTGGAGTTATTTCTAGTTCCATTTAATTAACGTACTTGAAGTTGCTTTTTGCACAATGTGATTGCCTTTTCTGCACAGCTGTGGATGATTTGGATGGAGTCTGAAATAAGGCTGCTTGAACTTTGATAGACAGTGTTATTCTAGAACACAAAACCACAACTGGAATGTCACAAAACAGGAAGCCTGCTCTGTGTAGACAAGGAAGCATTCATACTGTCTAGGTCAATATTCCTGGTGTAAAATTAACAAATTAATACATAAATAAAAGCCTCCAAGGTGTGTGTTGCGTGTACCTTAAGATTCTAGGTCTTACTTTGTAACACAGAGCTGGGAGATTGCCAGGCTAAAACGTGATAGGTGGAGCATTTATTTCTCTGATTCTATAATCTTGTGTGTGCTTTTACTTCAAAAAGATTTCTTATGTGTGTGAACTAATGTCTATTGTCTTTTTCTTTTTTCCAAGTTTAAGCTTGTTTTAAACAGTTTTTCATAATAAAATGCATTTTCAGAACTGTGGAATGCTCTTGAATAGCTTGCTTTCCTATCATAATGAGTTGTATCACTGCTACTTTTTTTTTTTTTACTGGAAATCCTATTTCCCAGTAGGACATTAGGGAAGATTGGTTATAAATGTTGACTATTTGAAAGGTGCAAGTAACACACTTCTGTAGTAAAATACTGATGTGTTTCTCTTCTCAGTGTAAAAATTACTCAGACTTCTTGGAAGTCTGGCAGCCTTGCCAGCTCTGTGCAGCCCTCTCTGGGATCAAACGACAGGTAGTATTTCTTAGGTTTTCTTCTTTTCATCTCAGGATGCCTTGTGAACCATTTGAGAAACGTTACATTAGCTCTACTTTATTAGTTTAGGAACTAGGAGTTCACTTCTGATCCCTACCCAAAAACTTTCTGTTTAGTGGAGCTTGAGGGAGTCTTGCTGTTGTATGAAGTTGCCTTCTCCAGTTTTTGTCGTGGATTCTATCATGCTTGAACGAAACTTTGAAGTCGATTGATTATGGTCTCTCATACTCAGCATCTCTTTCCCTGAATCAAGCCAAAGGCAGTACTCTTCTCTGAACCCTTCTTAAAAAATGCCATGTCTAAGTAAGAAAGAATAAAAGAACTGGTTTCATTTACAAACTCAGTTTTACTTCCTCTGTATTCAGAGAGCATTGACATACATCACTGTTTCAGAGGTATGGTGCTATTAACGTGTAAAGGTTAATAGGTCACAAAAGTTAAGAGGTTCGTGTACATAGCTGCTGTTTTCAGCATTATCGTTTAAGAAGATGACTTTATCTTCAGGATAGACAAGTTTCTTAAATGTCCGTTCTTTGCAGAATGAACGGATAACAAATTTCAAGTGACAACATGTTCTTTATTCTGTGTAGAACAACAGTGAGGAATAGTGCTTTAAAAGAACTATGAGGATTATCTAAATTGGTCCTAAGATTGTGTGTGGATGTCACTTTTCAGCTTTCTTCTTGCATCTTACACTGTACTTAAAGAATACCTAAGATAAAAAGCCTACAGTAAATGTGCCCATATACAATGTCATAGGTTTCTTGAGGCAGCTGAGGCTAGAAAAGAAAAATCCAGGTGACTCGGATTGTATCTTCTTCCCCTAAATGATGCATTAGGAAGATGTAAGTACAAAGTCCAGTGTTTCCAATAACTGACCCATCATGGAGGGTTTGCAGGCTACACTTCCATTTGTACCTTGTACCTAGCCCAGGTGCTCACATAAAACCAGTTTTGAGGAAGGAGAAGACACAAACTACTTTCAATCCCATTACCTAATCCCTTAGTGCCAGCGATTGAGTCCTTGTGTCATATTATACATTTGCGTCATATAATCAGTTGACACTACTTTAATTTAGGAGCGTGACAGATCTTTATGGCTATGCTGCACGCAGCTTCCTTAGCTAGGCAGCCCTAAGTCCAAACAAAACCTAGGAAGATGGCCCAGGTATCCTTTTTTATTGAATTAAGCTTGAGTAGGAAGCTAACCTGTGTCTTGTGGCACCTTGTCAAAGTTACAGAGCTTCCCCTTCTAGCTTTCCCCACTCCATCACAGCAGCTGGCTGATGTATTTTAGGTGAGTGCTGACCTTGGCTTGCCACCGCAAACAAACCTTGCCTTTCCTTTCTTACCTGACTTGCACTTAAGCACAGAGCATTTTCAGCATCTTCTCAGCTGAAGTAAGACAGAGATTTGTTCTGTAACACAGGAATTGAACATGTGCTTTCCCATATTTCTCTGCTGCTTCTTTAAACATTAAACTAGAATCGCTTTCACCTTGTTACTGTTTATGACTACGCAGTTGTTCTCTCCACCACAGAAGATTATCATGCATTATAGTTAAACCAGATACTTTAATAATTCAGTATAGAGCAATTCATACCCTTGTCATTTGAAGCTCCATTTTAAATTCGTATGACAGTAATATCTCATTCAAGAATCATGCTGCTTTCTTTGGATAAGGACAGACTCATGCCTGCCTTAGAAGTCATTGCTATTTACAGTCCTTCTCTCCTGAAGTAGCGAACTTGTTTGCTTTGAGAATAAGCATCTTGGTCACTGCCATCTTACGATTTCTAAGCACAAATAAGTCTTTATTTCCCCTGTAACTCAATACAAATACCTTACTGGCAGATTAACAGCTTTTTCCTATTGACTTACTATTTTGTGTTCTGCCACTTATTTCTGCTGTCAGTTAGCTGCTTCTCTGAAATAGTCTTCAACGCTGCAGTAGCTAATAGTGATAATACCATCACTAGTGTTCCCGCTACCCTCAGTACTTTAAACCACCAAGGATAAGCAGGAAGAAGGGAAACATCATAATGTAGCGCTATCCCTAAGGCCATTACTAGCATTATTGCACCATGAGTGATATCTTTAAAAAGCAAGGCTTGCCAGGCAAGTAGAGGAGGAACTGTACTGTTGGCCAGGTTCAGCCAGTCTGGCTTGGCTGGGCTGTTTTCCGGGAGAGCAAACCCCCACCTCATCCCTCCTAGGAAAGAGACTGTTACGGCACCATACGTAATCTGAGCAAATGCCAGCTCTGGATAGTAGGTCCCTTGGATGGCCATTGACAGTGGCACAGAGGCAAATGGAATTAGCCCTGCAAGGCTTAAGTAAAGGGCTGGCTTTGGAGAATCCTTTAGCGATTTCATGCTTCGTTGCAATATGCCTGGGTCTTTGGTCTCAGATTCTTTGGGGGTTTTCTTCTTGAGGAAGGGCAGAGAGGTGTGAAAAGCCTGGAGCTTGGTTCCATATACTGATGCTGGATTGAGGCTTGGAGATCTTGCGAGATGACACGCATCTCTCTGCAGACAGAGGCCGACAGAAGACCAAGTTGTCTTATTCTTTCCATACAGTAGTAGTCTGGAGCTGGTAGACTTCCAAAGCTGCAGGTATAAAACTTGTTCTGAACACCTTACAATGTAGGCTTATGAATCTACAGTTACCCAAACTACCTAAGAAATATTGTACCAAGTAGTTTTCCAGGTCAGATCACATCCCAGCTGCCCTTCCTCTGTTTTCAAGTGTTAACTTAACTGACTAAGCTAACTGATACAGCTTTCGCAAGCGAGCTGACAAAGAGCAGCTAGGCTCTTCATAGTGAGTAAATAAACCTTACTTACTACAAAAGGTTTGTACATCCATGCGTGCATAAGTTAAGATATATCAGTCCTTCTCAGAGTAGAATATAAAATGATAGAGAAGTAGGACAAGGTAATTTAAGAAACCAGCTACTATCCCCTCACTAGTCTACCAAAAAGAGGAAAAAAGACCTTTGGACAGTAACATTTGATTTTATAAAAGAACTATTTTAGCTTTGGCTAAAAGCTGCTGTAGAAATAAGACTTCTCTCAGAAAAGCTGAGTGATAAACATGTGGCTACTCCAACTTGTAAGTCACCTTTTTCTCCAATGCTCCAGTCGTACCTTTTGCTATTTCACTTTTAAAGAAAAATAGAGAGAGAAAAGGCTTCAGGAACTTACTTTGAAAGGTGTGTGGAAGCAGCATCGTTGTAAGAGAAGAAACATACTTGCTTTATCAAGGCCCTAAAACAGAAAAATTCAGAAGGTCTGAAACTGATGAATAGCTGAGTTTGTCTTAGGTCCAAAGTTAAGTCATAGCCTGGACTTGTTCAACAGATGCAAGACACTTCTAGATGGATATTTAAAGATAAATATTATATGCATTCAATCCTTATTTACGCATTACAGGATATTTTGGTTACGGTAGCTCTATGAACTGAAGTTCTAAAGTTGTAATAACTGTTACAAGAACAATTGCTAGTTAAAGAACTGAGTATCAGGAAACACGGTTATGGACCAGGCTCCCGAATACGGATCGTCTCCTTTTCACGCGATAAATGGCTGCACGCAGATTAAAGACAACCGATTTCTTGTGGAAAAAAACCGATCCTTAACTATAAAGGAGCGGAAACTTCCTCACACCCCAGGCCGCGGCTCAGCTGCCCGCGGGGGGGCAGAAAACTGATCGGGACGGGCGAGCAGCTCGCCGGCGGACTTCGCTCCCCGGTTCAAGGTCCCGCTGCTCCGGCGAATGGGGGGCGGCTCCGTGCGGCCAAAGCCCCGGCACGGCGGCGGCAATCACCCGGAGATGGCACGGAGGGACCGCACTGCCAGCCGGGGAACCGGGGCTGGGCCCACACCACAGCGCTACCCACCTGCTCGGGCCCGCGGCCTCCTCGCTGAGGCGGCTTCCGGTGCCCCGGGAAGCGCTCCGGCGGTGCGGGTCCGGGCGGGAACAGGTTCCCCCGGTGCACCGGCGACAGCCTCGCTCGCTCCCAGACCGAGGGCTGCGGCCACCGGGGCCGCTCCTGCTTTCTCGGTGCCGGGGATCTCCGCAGCGGGCGAGCCTCGCTCAGGCGGAAAGT
>VYZM01015059.1:81578-99211 GCA_013398915.1 Dromas ardeola
TTTAAATCGTCGTGAAAGTTATTTCTGTGTGTCCGGTGTGTTTTGTGCCCGGTTTTGGCCTAAGATCTGGCGTGGTTTAACTTAAACGGCTGTAGCTGGGCTTGATCAAAACAGCTGTGTTCACACCTAGCATTTCAAAGACGCATTTAAGGCTTTGAATTGAATTTGGTTTAGTAATGAGCCGGTTTGGAATGATTTTAGAGCAGTTAGTGGGTGTCTGTACAAGTTGCGAGTTTTTAAACAGCTTTAGAGGAGCAGTCGCTATTTAAATCCGTGTAAGTAATGGTAGAATCGTTTAAGAGCGTTGCTTAAAAATCTTTTTATATTAACATGACCAGGTAAGGCAGCGTCCCTTTCCCCGCCCCCGAGGTCTGAGTGACATAGGTGTTAGTAATGTTGATAATACTCTGAAACTGCAAGTGACTGAGCAAAGTGTGGGAACAGCAAAAGTATGGAGATGAGGAAATAGCTGAGATACTTGAAGAGCCGTCAAAGCTGAGTTTACTGTAGAGTTGACATTGCCTCTATAAAAATGTTAGGTGGTTATGAAAAAAGCTTATGCAAATGTTACTTCATGAATGAATATGGCTGGTATTTCAGTGAAATGTTCCCTGTGCTCATCCATTTAGAGACAGGTACTTCAAACTTCCAGTCTCTGGCTCAGGAAGGAAACAGGTGTAGGGCAGTGGTAGGAAGAAATAAAATCACCAGGTTTAAGAGGAGCAGTTTTTCCTCGCATTCTTTCTGATTGTTTCTAGAGAAAAGTACCTTAAGAAAAACTTCTTGAAGTTTTATATTTAGAACAGAAAAGCTTCAGGTGATACCTCCCTCTTTTTTTTTTCCTTTTTTTTTTTTTTTACAGCTATTTGTAGCGAAGTGCAGCCTCTGCATTTTATATTCATCTGGTTTGTAGTCTTAATCCTATACGACACAGAAGTTTCCATCGCAGATATCATACTAGGACTTCAAGCGCAAATAGCAGGGAACAGATGGTATTTTTAAAAAACAAGTCCTATTTTTTCTGCAGATGTCTCAGAAATAAGAGGAGCAGAATGCAGATGTGATACATATCAAATCAAGTGGAAGTGCACCCTTTCTGAATTGTTAGGAAAAATACTTTGAGAACATTTTGCAGGGTATGGTCACCTTGTCTCACAGATGTGACTGCTTTGTACGTGGTGTTACTGACTTGAAATTCCTGTTTTAAATTAGGAAATTAAATCACTACAGAAAAATAGTCTTCACTAGCATTTTCATGAAATGTAAAAAATACTTCAAGAGCTGTGGGATACTTGCTTTTAATACAGAAAAATACTATGGTTGGATCTGTGAATTTCTTCAGTAGTGTGGGGTGTCAGATAATGTAGTTCTTGTCTTTACTAAGGGAACAAAAACTATTGGCTCAAGAGTCAAAGCTGGGGTTTTTTTGGTTTAATTTCAGTGTTACAAGATGTTTGAAGTTAGTTGTGTAGCTGCTGAATTGACTTAGTTGTGAAGTGTACTTCAGAGCGTGCTTTATTCGTTTGTCTGTAGGAACAGATTGGAAAAGGCCTGACTTCAGTAGAGCTAAAACATAAAGCACCTCTCTTCAGTAAAGTGCTGGCTGCTCTTGCATGGATACCGCTTTTGCTTATGGCTTTGTAGAAACACAACAATGGGATGACTGTTGCTATAACTAATACAGGGAAAGGTTATAGTTATTGAATTTTGCAGTTGGTGAGGTAGTGTGTATAGTAGGAAGTTTTTCTGGGATTTTTAGGTTTTATGTTAATTTATTTGTAGAGAGAGGAGAGGATTAGTTTTTGTTCTGCTAACACAGCAATGTAAGTAGACATTTTACTGTCACTTACATAGTGACCAGGATAAATCATATGTGGCTTTTGTTTCAGTAAGAGTAATTGAAGTGCATGTTCTCTTTACTTGTCAGATTTGACAAAAAGCAGTGAAGTTGGCAGAAACTTGGTCCTGCTTAGAATACTTCATGAATGCCAGGATGTTGTTTAACTTGTGTTCTGTAAGTTAATATGTTCCTGTGAAAATGTGCCAAACTTTAATGAGTTACTGTATGGTCAGAAGATAAATTTACATTTTGGGGAGTGGATTTAGGTAGAGATTGATAGTGGCTGAGTATCCAGCGCCCCATACGTGTATGTGCAAACACTGTGCAGGCCTGAAAATTCTGGGTTAGACGAGGCCAGTAGTATGACAGTAAGTGGGAAGGGGAAGCATGTTGGGTAAATTAATCATACATATTAGCGATCAGGCTGTATCACTCCAGACTGGAATTTCTTGATTAAAGTGTGCTTAACTATCTCGGTTCCTGCCTTCTCTAGCTGGCCTTCAAAAGTGTCAGAAGAAGAATTTTAACACTTTATGCTTCTTAGACCTTTCTGTCATGAAACAGCATAAAGACTTTGCAAACTAATCTGAAATAGTTGCACTTCCAAGGTCTGGCTTAACAAAAATCCTTTGAACCAGTGCATCCAAACATAACGCAGGTTTTCTGCAGTAAATGATACTCAGAAACAAATATTTTGCAGTGTATGGCCTTGTGCCTCCAGGACTGATCTACACTAGAGGGTTCACCAGGAGCTACTGAAGTTCTAGGTTTTACAGTCATTCTAGGAAAAATGCCAATGTCTTTTTTTTTTTTTTTTTTTTCTCCTTGAATCTTGTGGTTCCTTCTAGTTTAGTGTTTTCATGGTCTTATCCTCCACCCTGGAAGGAGCGTTACAGCTTCATGGTGTGATGTTGGTGGCTCTTAATAAGGAAAGGTGCACATGTAAATAATCTTGTCCAAATGCATGTCCTTGGTTTTAGGAATCCCCTTTTTCCAATACAGGAAGAAATGAATTTTAAATTAATTTCCCTTGGAGCAGTTTTATTTTCAGCGTCTGTTCTAGGTTCAGGTAAATACTCAGGGTCAGGGTGGGTAGTGGTGTGGCCAGGAATGACTGGCAGCAGAGATAGAGGTTTAGTGTGGTGGTGACTGCTTGCTTGGACATCTGTGTGACCCTCATAGCATAGTTGCACCATACAGAGCATGTGGCAATGATCGTCACTCTCTTGGAATTTTGTCGTCTTCAGTTTGTGATGAACAATTAACTTGTAAATAAAGGACTGAGTCTGCCATGGAGGTGTATGGTATTATTCTGGGCACAGAAATTGTTGGTATTCACAAAGTTGCTGGTGAATTTGCATGGTAAAGATTACAACAGGTCTCCAGCTTTTCAGCAGAAAGGAGTGTTTTGTCATTGTGTTCCCATGCGTCATCCATCATCAAGGGATTAATCAGGATTCACGTGAGGTGGTCTGAAGAGACCTTTGATGCTAATCTTAAAAAAAAAAACTCAGCAAGGGAACTCTCTAACCCTGAAAATGTTGAATCTGTTACAGTCTTGACTGTTAGTTTGGGGAAAACTGTCTTTCCTCTACTTTGAACTCTAGTTAAGGAAGAGAAACAGAATAATGACAACTTTAATGTCTTCAGGTTGACTGGGCCTTATGGAATGTATCCTACCGTACTTAGGGAACTGAGAACCTGTGGGGGTGGGAAAAGTTCTAGAATACTGAAAAGTGTTGAGGAGCACTTCCCCCCCACATCTAGAAAAAGGCAGGACTTGGGTATGTTAAAAGGAAGAGTGTTCACATCGGGGATTCTGTCCTGGGTCACGTATTGTTTGGTGTTTTCACTTTTCCATGTTGAAATAGTATTCTTATTAAACACACAGATTATATGATCTTGACAATTTCAAGAAATTGTGTGAGATCAATAGCATTGATTTCAGCCATTTTGGTGTAGATAGGTTCAAATTACTGGGTTTAGGAATATTACCTTATGCAGACAAGTAACAGCTGTCTAGGCAGCAGTTCTGTGGGAGAGCATCTAGGGGTTGTAGTGGTTCCTAAATTATCGTGAATCAGCAGCATCACTGCCATGAAAATTCACTTGTCATACTGGAACATATAAAAGAGCATTGTAAAGAAGGTAGTGAAGCAGTTTTTCCATTCTGCTGAGGAGTGGTAGGTCTTCAGCTAAAAGTATTTCGTTCAGTTTGTGATATTATCTTACTCTGGGAAAGTTATGGCTGGGTAACAAGATCTGTAAAGAAGATAACAAAGTCTGTAAAAGAGAGAAGCCTTGAGTGAGGATGGGGGGGGCGGGGAAGGGGAAGGATTGTTTAGCTCCAGAACGGTTTTATACAGCTTGTGTTTCATCAGACATCAGCAGGTGATCTATAAAGCAGCTTAAAAAAGCTACCTGCAGGTATAACTGGGAGCCGGCTCTGACATCCTGTCACTGCCTGCAAGCTGTCGTGCTTGGTAGGTGGGTCACGTTAGTGTTTTTCATCATCAGTGCTTTGAACTTAAAAGCTTGTAGCTTCAACAGTAAAATTGGAGTGTTTGGGGGGGTGTTGTTTTTTAAAAACATGACTGTATTTGATCCCAGAATATGTTATTACATCCTTTTTCTGCTGCCAAACAGTACTGGGATGCAGGGTGGTCTATGGGACTTCCCCCCGACCCCCCAAAAAAACCCGCCACCTGCTAAGGTTGCCTTTCAGTCAGGTAATACTGAAGTACTGGTCTGGAGAAAAGATGTCTTAAAAGGTATCTGTGAAGAGAGGTTAGTCAGCTTGCCATATCCATCATGAATAAAACAAGTAGTTATGGCTTGAAATTGCAGCAGAATATATTTAGGTTAGGCATTAGGTATGGGGACAGACTTTCAAGCCATAAGAATAACCAAAACAGATTGTAGAGATAACGCTGGAGAATGCTGGGATGCTAATCTCTCTTGATTTACAGCTCCCAAAAAAATACTCTAGTGGAGGTATGAATAGCTGCATAATGAATTCCAGTATGCTGATAACAAACTCGTTTTTCTGATACTTTTTGAAACATTTTGGGATTAATTTTTGGACCCCTTCAGCCAGAAGATTGCTGTACAAATTGTTGGAGGGGGGCGTTGCTTAATTTATTTTATTCTATGATTTTCTCTGATGGGAGAGGATAGAGCTAAAGTCTTCCAAATCTCAAAGAGAAGGGGATGATGTATGCACCCTCTGAAGATTCCCCCACCCACCTGCCCTCATGTTTTCCTAGTTTTCCCTAGTTTATTGTAGGGCACTAGGATAGAAGAATGACATTGTTTAATGTCATTGGCCTGCACAGTGTACCTGCAGAATAACAGCACAATAATTCTCTGCAAGATCTAAAGATGAAGTTCAAACCAGCTGGACGACACCTTGTCCATAACTCCTGGCTTTATTTTATCTCTAAGAGTTTCACAGACTAGATCATAGAGAGAGCTCCAGCAAAACACTGTGAACATCCAAAAGGGATATATCTGCCAGCCGCAGCAAATCGTCAGATCACAGGATTAGGGATCACTTGTTCCTTTTTTTTTTTTAAGTCAAGACCAAACAAGTGGAATATTTATTATTTATGCAATTTATTTTATATGTATAGGACTTGTTTTAAACTGAATTGCCTTCAGTAACTTCTCTGCATTGATACTTTCTTAATTAGAGAAAGTGCTGAAAACGTTAAGCTAGTGGAATGAAAAACATAGCAGACAATGTAAACTTTACAAACTGTAATGCAGGTGTTGTACACATGCTGAAAAGTGCTGAGTGAACATGTCTTTGTCGTGTCCTAGTCACAGACAAACAAATGCGGAGTTTGTTCATATTGCCCTGGTCTTGAGGTAAAATGGCTTGGAAATAATCCAAGTGGAGGGAGGGGCAGAGAGGGTAGGGCTAGTCCCCCCTATCTTGGCCTGTTGTTTTGGATGGGAAGTACCTATAACTGGAATGTACCGTCCTTCCCAGTTTGTAGGACTGGTCTTGTAGGACTGGGGTAATGGTATCAAGGGGAAGGATTGCTGAAATATTGTTTAGGAGAATGGTCTCTTATTTCTGAATGTCCTTCTCTATTTTATTTTGTTGACTCTCAATTCTCTTTCCTCTTTGCAAGTGACATGCCTTCCACTCTCTTATCCTTCATCTGGAATGCAGATCTCTACTTCCCTGTACTTGATTTATAGTCTCTCTTCCCTTGACACAAATATTTGATAAATAGTCTGGTTGCTTTTGATGCTCCTTTCTAAAGGAAATATGTTTTTCTCGGCTCCAAACGGAATATATTTAAACGTAAATGTGTTAGAGTAGTGATAGTAACCCTGGTAAAATACTCGGTTATACAATACCTTTAGTGGGAAACACCCATCCCTTTTTTCTTTTTTTCTTTTTTTTTTTTTTTTTTTTTAAGGTACTGGAGAACTACTTACTTCACTTCTGCTTAGGCTGTGTACATCTCTGGAAGACAGGTAGGCAGGAGGTATGTAGTATGCAGCAGGGATAAACCAGTAATTACATATTTGCAATTCTTTCCTTATGATGGGGATCATTATCCTGGTGTATCCTACTGAGCAGTAGAAGTGACTTTATTCATGAAGGCTTTGGGCAGACCATACAGATAGGTTCTTCATTGCTGTTTCAGTCCTTCGGTCATGAGGTTTTGGGGAGGACAGTGACACCTTTAAAGGCAGCCATGACAAGGTGTTGTGCTTTGTAAGGTTCAAGGCAGACCAGAGCCTTATCTTGACCTCAGATACTTTCAAAAGGTCTATGATCAAAGTGCACTACAAAACAGGTGTTTGATTTTGTTCCCTTAAAGAGCTAAAAAGACCTTTGGATTTGATTTAAAATTAGCAGAATACCTTCTCCAGATTTAAAAAACCTTATTTAATAAAATGCTAAAGCTGGTTGAAAGTTCAGAACATTGTTCACATTTAAAGCCTAATACTATTTAAAATACATTTCTTTGTTTTGTATCAGTAGTGTCAATAGATACACTTGTTTAATAGAGGTGTATACAATCCCTAGAACCTTACTCCCTGCAGTAGGGCAGAGCAGTGAGTAGGTTTTAATATTTCAGGTAAATACCGCAGTTCTCTAACATAAACAGTACTAGAGACTGTTAAAGGGACATTGAAGGGAAGTGGAATCTCGAGTGGCACAGGAGAAAGGCATAAGGGATGACGGTATTGCCAGTATAAAACATCCAGGAATGGAGACATAATATCTAGAAAGTTTGTGCTGTCCCCATTCTGTGCTTATAAGGAGTTGAGCCTTTTGCACTTTAAGTGTTTAAGATGGTCATATCTCAGTACTCAGAGTAAACTCATCAAAACCCACTGGAACAGTTCAGTTGCCATGTATCATACTTGCTGGCTGAGGTTCAGAGCCTTATCTTATACAGGCTTCTGTACAGGTTCCCTAGATGCCACTTTTTTCAAAATGTGCTTTGGGCTTTTGTATTAAATGCAGCTTGCTTCCAAATATGAGCTTCCTGGCTTTGGGGTCTGTGGTCTCCTCAGTGTACCTGATACTGTAGTGATGTGGTGGCTTTGCTGGCAGAAACTTGGATCAGCTGGGGCTGGGAAGGGCAGGCAGCAATCAATCAGCATTGCTGAAGGTGATGGTTTTGTCGATGGTGTTTTCTTATTCGATGGAGAATCTTTCCTATGTCGCAGTTGTAGAAGTCACGTTTCTCTGTGATTTGGTTATGTTACTCGTGTATGCCCTTGTGTCTTTGATTGCTGCTAAGAAAGGAAAAAAATTATCACCCTAGCCAGATCTTGCTCCATTCTAGATGTCAGTATGTATTCATAAAACCAGGCTGTTAAGGCTTTGCGAGGTATGTGGTTGGGTGGGTACGTATATTTGTTCCAGAAATTTTGAAGGAGGTAGGATTCGGGTCAGTGTGACCTTAGAGAAATGGAATGTAAGCAGGTAAATGGACAGGTTGCTAGTGAAGCAGTACTGCATGAGGCGCCAGCAGGAGGACTGTCAATAGAGCAAAGAGTTTTAGGGTATACATGTGTCTGTACGGACCTTTCTTAACCTATTTTCAGTTCAGTGAAGTTAGTCATCTGGTTTGCAAAAGTGGTCAGATAAATAACAGTTAATGATTTTCCCTCACCCCCAGCCTGTTACTCTGGAAAAACTTTTGTGTGGACAAGCTTCTGGCATGTTTTCATCTTGGAATATATAGATATGCAGTGTTGTTTCTAGAAAACAAAACAGTTTTGATGATTCTGCAAGATAGATTCATTTGCTTTAAACTTGAAAAACAAGGTGTTAATCTCTCAGTAATGGCTGGTTTTCACAAGAACTTTTAATATCTGTCTGTATCTGGGAAGATTTTGGTTTGGTACATGATTAACATTTTAATCCATCATTTATTGTTTTAATGGGCTCGTGTTTCCGTGATTCCATAAAATCCTGCACGAGTGATGCTTTGCCTTTTTAGATGCTGGGTTTTTCAGCAGCCAAATACAATTTAAACAATGTTTTCCACAGTGTTTTTAATTAATAGAACTGCTCTTTATATTCGAGTAACCATTTTGGGGGGCTGGTTGTGTGATATAATGTAAAGAAACAAGTAACGATGGCAGGTGTGTATTATAGTTATGCTGGTGCATAATACCTCAGGTGTGTGAGCGCTACCAGTTGTACGTGCCATTCTGGAACATCTACATTTGTCCTCTCAAAAGGTAGCCATGTTTCAATCGTGTAGACAGACTGAAGGTGTGTCTAGACAATTGTATTAATGGAATCTGAAAGCAAAATAAAAGTTTGTTTTGTAGATACTTTATGTAGGTGAACGTGCCATTAACTGTAAATGAACGACCTCTGCTTGTAAAGACGTAGCTCACCAGTTGTTATAACAACTATTGAACCTAGTAATACTGCACTTGTGCATTTTATAGTAAGGCCTAATAGTGCATGTGAGGTTGAATCAAGATTTATAATTACATTATTTTAAAAGAGCTGTGTGCCCAAATATGATTATCTTATTCAATAAAATGTTTCTATTAATAGTAAGACCAAGCCATGTTCTGCTTTTTTGGAAAACAGGGTAATGAAATTTCATGTGTGGCTTTTTGATATCCTTAAGGAAATCAGCAGCATGGCTTTTGACGACTCCTAGGTTGGGCTCCAGGCGGTGACTTGCTATTTCTGTGCAGGTGTTGAATGAATCAAAAGTTGTTAGAAAGACATAATATTTTAGTGAATGCACGTGGTATTAATTCCTTATAATAAACTAACATACACCTGTTAAATGACACTCTACTCTGAAGAGTAGCAAAGTGGAAAGGTCTGTTGTGTATTTTTAGGCATATCTGCTTGACTAAATAACTTTAAAAGAGCTGCACTGAAAGAAAACTGATGAGGGAAGTAAATTCTGTTCTGCCTTACGCATCCATTAAATTGTTCACTAATTTTTCTGAATGCTTTTGCAACTCAGCTGACATCTGATCTTTAGGAATATTACTGAAATCCCAAATTGAGTTGGCTAGTTAGAAAAACAGATCTTTACTTATTTTAAGTAAACGTGTTCTATTTAGAGAAATACATAGAAATGCCGTGAAGTGAGCTGAAACTGTGGCAGGGATAGACAGATGTTGTCCCTGTGACCTTTTACAGCTGCTATTAGCTGTATTGATAAATGTGTAACAAAGGGTAAAAGTTTACTTTCATGCTGGTTTTCTGCTAGAGGCCCCAAGTCTTTGTGATTTACTGTTGCAGGAAATGAGAAATGGAATTAATGTAATTAACAGGATTCTAGGTAGACAGCAGAGGTGAAGGGACCTGAGGAGGTTTGCAAGGAACATTGAGGCAGAAAAAGCATGCAGTAAAACTTGTCTGTTTCAGAAATGTGCACTGCAGTACGTAATGTGAGCAAAGGTTAGAAGCCCTGGTTCCAGGTATTCCCAGAGAGGTTGTGTGCTAGAACTTTTATCTCAGGGCAAATTTTTCATCCCATCGGGCTCTTACAGTGTTGTAGGCCAAGGTAGGAGATGGAAGAGGAAGTAATAGGAAAAATGCAGTGCTGATAAGGCTAATCTATGTGTTTTCTGAGGAGTTTTGAAACATCTTGATCCATTCCCAATGAGTAATTTCGTGTCACAGCTCAGGGGCCTTGATTATCTTTAGTTTATGTCTTTAGTCTTACATTCTGGTCGATACAGGTCTTGGCATGTTGAGTATCTCCTTCATTCCTATTGTCAAGAGTATATGGAAAGCTCAGCTTGAGAGTCAAAGCTTTAGAAATGCTCTTTGGTTTAGGGATTAACTCTGGTCAAGTCTATGTTAGGAGTAGAAATTAAAACAAGGAGGATTAAAACAACTGTGTAACTAATTCAACTGTAACACAGAGAGAACACTTTATTAATGGTGTATTAAAGGATGAGGGGTTTTGTCCTGGACTATGTATGTTCCTTACTGTAGTCTGTGCCTCTTCTTGAAATTGAATATGCTTGTATGTTTCTTTCATTTTCATGTCAAACTTTCAGTATTTGTTTAGACAAATACACAATGAAATATGACAATATGAAAAAGCATCTGACAACTTTCACTTGTTTATTCGACTCCGTGACAAATATCACTTCTTCCACTTGCATGTTAAACAACATGGTGAAGGATATTGAGATATAAAGCTTAAGCACTTAAGGGAAAAAAGAAAAGTACTTTCGTAACAACAAAAACTTATGAAAAGAGGCTGCTATGAAGTAACAGTTAAAACATTCTTAATGCAGCATGTAAAAATTGATAATTGAAATTATTTTTTTTAAGGTTAATTAGAACTGTTAACAAGTGGAACCCAAGTGCCAATACAGAGTTTAATGTTTTATGTATTTATATTGCTTGCCAAAGACTTAATTTTCATCAGTGAAATAATATTTTGGGGTAGTTGACAGACAACCTCTTTTCTTCACCAAAGGTAGTTAATGCAGATTTCATTGTTCTGAAAGGTTCCTTCACCTTTATAGACCATCTCATTTAGTGATATTATTATTTTATTATTATTTTCTCTTTTTCTGATTTTTATTTCCAGAAATAATTCAAATGTGAACTCATTTAAAAGGGGAGAGAGAGAATTAATTAAATTTGCATTGATGAGCATTTTTGTTTGCTTTCTTCCTGGAATTGGGAGTGGCTACTGGGGATGATCTTTGTCCTTGTTGTTTTCCATAGTGAAGCAGAGACCAGTTCAACTGAACTGTAAATGCAATATGGGAAGAATTGGGAACTTTGCCTTCAGGGAATGCGTATTTGTTCCACACACATGCTCACGCGCATGACCAGAGAAAAGCAGACCCCACCTATACTTTGAGAAATATCTTTGTTCTATTTGTTATTGAGTAGTTAGCAAAGGCCATTTCTATGTAGTTCTATGTAGTAATAAATAAAATTAAAAAAAAAAAAACAAACAGTGTTAGATATTAGGAAGAAAGGTTAAAAAATGCACAGTTTTGCCACTGTATACATTGGTCATGCTCCCAAATCTTGAATGTTCTATGCAGTTTGGGTGACTTTATATCTAAAAGATACAGTAAAGGCTAGTAAGGGTGATGAGAGGTGTTCAGAAAGCGTCCACAAATAGTCTGACTTCACTTGGAAGAGGCATGACTTGATGAGTACATATATCATGTATAAAACCATGACTTTCATGAAAAACTGAATAGAACGTGGTCAAGCACTTTGGTAGCACAAAAAAGCATCCATTTGAATTGAGGCTGACATTTTTATAGCCACAAACCAACTTTTAAAAAAAAAATGTATAAATGTGTCTAAAAACAAAAAAAATCAACAGATTTACATAGAAGTACTGACTGCTAATAAACTATATTACAGACTCTGGCTTCAAAGTCTGAGAAAGTATCCTGGGAGCCCTGGTGTTTTTCGCTCTTGTTCTTGCACTTTTTTTTCCCCTTAAGAATTTATTGTAGGTTGCTGTCAGAGAAGGTAATTAAGAGACTTTGGGTCTCGCCCATTATGGTTTTGTGACATTACTGTTGTCAGTAGTATGGTAGGTTATGGAAGTCATCTTAGGTTGAAGGTGTAATGTTGGGCAGGATTCAGAGTGTGTGTGAGCGGGGGCAGTAAAACCTGGCACGTGGGCTAATCCTGGAGACTGAAGGGTTTCAGTACTCTAATTTACAACAGTTCATCTAACAGCAAGTTTTTTGCTTTAGCAAAAAGTATTGCATTTTAATGTCACATTCCTTGTTCTTCTTGTGATACTACCTGCACAGGAAGGCGATGTCTAAAGAGCGGTATGTGTGCCTATTGGAATACAGAGCCAGCTGCAGGCTGTGTTGGCATATAGTGCATTGGCACATGGCCTTCAGTACCGGGCTCACGCCGGGAAACCCAACTTCGGAAGGGCTCAAGACATGACTTTGAATTTACTGTCTGAAGTGTGCCTTCTGTACGCTACCTGAAGAGAAGTGGGTGGAGATTAATTTAAGCCTCTTGCTTTATTTACTGCAACCTCAGTGCAGAGCCTCCCAGTAACTGTGACACCCACAAGTGAGATTGTTTCAGAATAAAGGTTATAGAAGAATCAAAATACTTGATAGAAGGTTTGAGATGATGTGGTGGCCAGTCTTCTAACAAATGTAAAGTTTTCGGATCAGCAGTGCCTAATTTATGCTAACTGTGCAAGCATAATGTTTGCAAGACTTTTACATCAGTCCAAAATGTCATGTCTAGGAGTTGCAGTAGACTGTGTACGTGCATGTTAGGTACTGCTCGGTAATGGACTGCCCTGGTCACTGGTACAAACAATGATACCAAAATAGCTGGTTAAGGAGACCTGAATCTTCTGCAAGATCTTTTCTAAACTGGAGGTTGGGGTTTTGCAAAGAGCTTTCACCTTGGTTTTGATTGTGCTGAAGTGTAAAAAGATGTCTTGTAGCAACACAAGTTTTGCAAACTGGTGATGTGCTTTCCTTTTCCATTTCCTTTTCCAAAGTTACTGGGAATCTTTTTTGTGAAGTGGAACCTGGGTATTGTACTTCTGTGGTGTTTTTATTTTTGTTGTATACTCAGACATAGTTCCTACTTCAAAACTGTAATTCTGTGGTGTGCATTTATTTAGATACCCTTAAATCCAGAGAACAGTTCTGCGTGGGCTTTTTGCTCTGCTTAGGTCCGTTTTTGACATCACTGTGAATCATTCTCAAGGTTCATTAAATCAACTTCTTAAATTATATGACTTGCTTCTGTCAATAGTTTGACATGGCTTAATTGCTATACAGTTTGTTCTGAAAAACATATTTATTCAGAAGGTAATGAATCTTGTTTAAATATATTCAACTGCATTGACTTTGTCCCTGTTTTATCTTCTACTTACTACTCAAACGTTTGGTAGAAGCCTCAGAAGGTCATATCTAAAGGAGTTCTGTACCTGTGCTGGGTTCAGTGTGATGGTAAGACTGTTCTGTCTGCAGCAGATGTTCCAGCATGTCCCTATACACACTGAAAAATTACCCTTTAATGTAAAAATAGGTCTTGATAGGTTAGCCCTTTCGTTTGCAGTGTGTGACGCGTACTAGCTTGTGGTATGGGGTGGGATGCTCAGAAAGTTCCCAGGTCAGTATGGTCTGTCCGTGTCCACTCTAGTTTTGCGTCATTTTGGCTAGTAGTTTGCAGGGGTGGTGAGGCTGCTTGTTGTTATTCTACCTCCAGAAATGTGATCATGGCTCACAACTCAGGTGCAAAAATGTTTCTCTCTTTCCAAACTCCCTTACACAACTGTTACGGTTTGAGGAACCCACAACAATTTATCGTTGTTCAGACAATCACCCAGTGACCTCTCCGCACCCAGCAAGGGGAATCGGGGAAAAACAAGGAAACCTGAGGGTTGAAATATAAACAGATTTAATAGAATAAGACTAGATAATTAACATTAATAACACTAAAGAACCAATATTGATACTGATACCAATGTAAAATATACAGGGTTTATAGCCAATTCTATCAGTTAGAAAGCTGTGCACTCCCAGCAGTAGACATCAAATGTCGAACACTGTGAGCACTGCGGCTTTGGGAGGAAGGGAGGGTCTCAGGGGTCCGTCACTGGGGCAAGAAGTTCTGAGGATGGCAGCCATCACAGCAAAGAGAGAACATCTCTGCAAACTTTCTAATTTATGGTATGAAATAATATTCATGGTATGAAATAATCCATCCTGTGTCAAGTGCCTGTGTTGCTCCTCCTCGTCCCTGCACCTGGCTAACTTGAAAACATGGAGACCTTGAAACCCGCATACCATAGTTGGCTATAAAGTAAATATTTTCACAAATTCAGGCACTACAGTCTTCTAAAAGTGCGGTTTTTCCAGGCATTAGAAGATAAATTAGTCCTGTGTTGCTCAAACCAGGACAACAACAATAACATCTAGTTCCAGAAAGAAAAAATGATATGGAAATGTGGGGGTTTATTAAAGGGAATGAGCCAGAGGATGAAAAGGTGGTGATTATTTTTTTTGCTATTCCCTGTGTATGTTTATTTTGAGCCTCTATCAAAACCATCTTAAAAATTAAAAAAAAAAGCAAACCCAAACACATGCTTAGCAGAGTAAAGAATGGGGTAACAAGTGTAACAAAAACCAAAACTGATCAAAGAATGGAACCGTATTCAAACAAGGAAAACAAACTCTGATAAGTCAAATATAAAGGCATAATAAGGCATGCCTGAAGGGATCATGAAAAATAGCTGATGACATCAAAACAATAACAAAACTTTTCAGACGTTTCAGGAGCAGTAAACCTATCTGTTTGCTTCTGGTTAGGTAAGATTGTTCAAAGAAAAAGAGGCCATAGCAGAAAAACTCAAATTTTTTTTTGTTGTTGGTGTTTTTTGTGGAGGGGTTAATGCAGTACTGGATGTATTAATATCCTGCGTCTCTTGAGAGGGGAGTCTGGCTGTATTGGAGCAGGTGAGCAGCGATGTGGGCGTATAGAGGAGATGAGGCACGTGGAATGGCCAAGCCTACCTGCGTCCTAGAGTCTCGTCATTATTTTAGCAGCAGGTTTTTAAATTGCTATGAAGTGTGGAATCCCTTGCATCAGCTGCATGCAGTTTCTCCACTCTTCCCTTTATTCTGATTCAGCTTGTGTGTATTGCCCTTTTGTAAACTGAATTTGGGAAACGATCATTTAAAAGCAAAAAAAGGCCCTTTTCAGGGACTTTTTTTTTTTTAATTAGATTATTTCAGTTTTTGTTTTGATCGGAGATCAAACAGCTTTTGGCACTTGCAACTATAGTTGCTTAATTTCTCCTTCTGTTCTTTCTAGTCATACTTTGTCATGTTTATGCTGCGTGTATTGATGGGGTTTTGTTTGTTTTTCATAGTGACTACACTTCCTGTCTCACCTCTTTGATGGAAGAGGACTACGACCCAGAAGTGAACTCTCCACTATAGAACCAAGAAGCTCTTGTGGAATAATTTGTGTTCCTTTAAAAGCAGCATCCAGTCTACAAAAAAATAGAGTAGAAGAGATTATTTTTGGACCTGGCATTTTTTTGTTCATATGATCTATGTTTCAGCATGTAAATGGTGAAAAACGGGGAGATAGAAATTTGTGCCTGCTTTTGAGCTTTATATCACGTAGTGCTTAGCTCTGTTGGAGCATTAACCAAGTTACGTGAAGACCAGAGTATATCCTAACATTCATTTTTTAAAATACTATACCTTTTTTTAGCAGATGTATGTGATAAAAATGAAGTTTATATTTTAAGAGCACTTGGGCAGATGCTTCTTGTTTAGATCTCAGCATTTGGAGCAAACATTTTTATGTAACATCGTCCTTTTTCCAGAGTGTTCAGGTTGATCTGCTGCAGATCATGAATTATCCAGCAGACTTGAGTGTATCTGTTCAGTATTAACCATGGTGTTGCTCTGAATGTTGTCATGCAGACTTGACAAACCTTTTTGTAATGTAAAGGCTGACTTCTGTACTACCACTACCAGAGAAAATTTAATGAGGTGAACGTGGTGGTGGCTTTTTTTTTTAATATAAATTACCTTCTTAGTTTTTTTTTTTTGTAGTGAGAGTGCAAAGAGAGGTTAAAATGAGCAGCTGAGGGGGTGAAGGGCACAGTTGGCACAAAGTGCGGCCTCTTGTGCTCTGCTTTGAGACGCACTATTGCCTCAAGGCTGGCCTTACAGCATACTGGAGAAGGAAGGAACTCGAAGATCAGTGAAGCACAGAAACTGAGGACATTGGACTGCAGAGGCCAAACTCAGGGTGAGTGATCATACGTACTTTTTTCTTTGCTTATATGGTGTTCACAGATAAAGTAAAAAAATAAACCAAAATGGTAAACTGGAGAACCTTCCACAAAAAGGCAGAATTCAGTTATACAGAGCAATAATGGAATTTTCATTGCTTTGAGCAGTGGAAATTGCTATGACGTGTTGGAAAGAACAACTCAGTTTCCGATTCCTCAGTGAGACACCTCAGCTGGTCTTCAGTTGAAGATCCTTCAACCAGCTTGTATTCTGTTCCCAACCGTTTGGTTTCTTAGCTATGAAAGCAGTTTCAGCATAGGATATTCCCTGCTTTATGGAAGTTGGTGCATCCAGATACAGTTTTAAGTTTGGGGTGCCAGAGCTGCCAGGTCTCTGATCTTCTCTCAATGTCTCTAATGTCATCACCAGTTTGGTCATATTTGATTTACAGCCTGTGGAATAAAACATGCAGTGATCACCCCTTTGTAAACCGAGACAATGAGTAATGAAGAACTGTACCCCAGATTCTGTCGTGTCTTGATTTTACACATCTGTGCGTTGTATGGCTTTTGTATGCCTTTTATTCTGTTTTCTTCTCACCTCCACACCCATCCTATCATGGAATTTCATGGGTGTGTTAATTGTAAACAGGAAGTAACTGGGAACGTTTTAAGTTCTTACCTGTGTTGGTCAGAGGAACAAAGTCAGCAGAAAGAAAAAATGCTTAAGTGTAATAGGAAAACCTACAGCACTTTTCCCCTCCTATTCATATAGGCCAAGCTTTGGGAAATAAATTGTATTATTATTTCAGTTTGGAAAAGTTGACAGTTCAGGGAATGTTCTTTTCATTTACAGATCCTGGCCATGAGGTTTGATGCCTCATTTTATTGAAGGGAGACACTGGACCTAAATGGCGCAGCATGACTTTGTTCCTGCCTGGCTTAACTTCTCAACACCACAGTCAACCAAGGTAAAGTTAATACAGATCACCTTCTTTTACAGCTATGACAAGAATTAAAAGCAAAAAATTTCCCCAGTGTTTTGTTGAACTTAAGATCTTTAATTTTAACTTCGTTTGTGTTTTTTAAAGGCTTTTGGAAACTTACTAAGGTGAAAATATTTTTTTTTGTCTTTGTTTCAACAAATATTTCCCTTCTATTTCAGAGGAGAAGCATCCTTTGTGTTCAAACATGGAGGTAGTTCAGTGTCTTTGCATTGAAACTTTAGTGGGATCCCATGTAGAAAATCATCAAAGAAATGGCCCTAAATCTGTGGGAGTCAAGACTTGAGCTGCCACTTACTTACAATTCAGAATATAATTTGGGTTTGATTTATGAAAATAATCTGACCCTTGTTGAGTAGGAGATTGATGATAAGCCCTTGGGCTCTAACTCCAAACTCAGAAATACTCATTAGTTTTTTGCAATCTTAAAATGAGGGCAGTTTGCCTGACATCTTTCTAAAACTGGTTCCAGAAGAAGCTTAGGTTGACCCAGGAAATCTGTTTTAGGACTTTAACAATTTGCATTGCTTCTGCATG
>VYZM01015059.1:121739-132047 GCA_013398915.1 Dromas ardeola
GCCTGGTTGCTTGCCCCCCCCCCCCCTTTTTTTTTTTTTTTTTAAGGCCTGTAGGCCACCCTGCCCCTCTTGCAGGTCCTCAGCAGAGGAGGGCACTTGCTCAGAGAAGGCTGCAGAAGCCACACGACTCAGCTCAGGAGTTAAACCTGCGTGGGTCAGGCCGGGCACTGAACCGCCAGGAACTGGTCTCCTGGAGGCTGGACGGTTCCCAGACGGATTGGCTCCCAGTGGAAAGGAGTTTCACGCGCTATTTCTGGTTTTATTTTTAGAGTGTTTTTTTCCATTATAGAACTAAGTTAAGAAAAGAGTTTTAAGCTCTTTTTCTGATTACACAAAGCAAGCCAGTGCTGCTTTAACAAACTGTTTGTTCAACCAGTCATTTCCAGACTCACCTTTTTCCTGACGAGGTGAGAGATGTCTGTAACACACTGAGATGCACCATCAGCTGCTTTTCTTACTGGAATCTATTGCAAGACATAACATTGTCACGCAAGTTACAGCGAATGGTAATCCTTAGAGCAGAGAGGAATTCTCAACATCCATCTAAAATCAACTTACCGTGGAAACAGAACCACTGTCTTCACTTTGTGCAAAGCCAGATGTAGTTCCAACCTTAAGAAAAAGCAGAAGAAAAACAGCGGAACAAGTTCTGGTTATGTATTCACACAAAAATGTACACGCCAGTTTAGAGAGAGACAGAAAAGCCAACTCCTTCATGTCTCAACACTGCGTTCGGCTCCTAAGCTTACACACAGGACAGAGGGATGAGAAGCTCACACGGTGATACGACACTCAGCCCATTCTCACACTTGGCTGACCTAGCACTTCCGGCCCCAACACATTAAATTGCTGTAGAAGCCCATCAAATTCCAGTTTAGTTTGGAACAATTCATGTCAGTATTTACTGACCAGTCTCTCTTTGGATCTCAGCTGCCTCAGCTTCCTTCTCACAAATCACAGCCCAGATCATTTGTGAGCACTCACCAGTCCCAGTCTGTACGATCAAGTCCGAGCCCTTCCTACTACTGGTTTACTTCAAAGTCTGACTGGAATAATGTTTGGTTAGAAGGAACCAGCAGGACGCACTAACCAGAGTTGCTTTCAGGGCCAGCTCAGCTACTCTTGCACTCTTTTGAGACTCCTTTGAATCTTCTATCTTTTCTTTAATTTCAGGAAGCAGCCCCTTCAGTTCTTCGATCTCCTTCTCATCTTCAGGGGACCCGCTTTCTGCCTTCTTTATTCGCTCAGTAAGCATTGCTGGGGTGAAACAGTTACGGCAAAAACATCAAGACAAAGTAGCCATCCAGCTATCAATATCCACAGAGGCGAGTGTCTGCTAATATGTGTATTATTTTGTTTATACTGTTTATATTTATTATACCATTTCAACAATTCCCATACGAATATAGCTTGTTACCAGTTTCAGACCAGGAAACATTTGCACAGCAAGGTAACAAGCGTATCTAACTACTTCTAGGGCAGTTTAACAGAGTCTGCTTTCACTTGTCAGAGCTCTCACATTCGCTAGGCAGTTTCAGAAATCCACTTACCCATTCTCTTGTCGATGACTTCTACGGATTTACCGAACTGCAGAACCGCCTCGTCGAACTGGCTGTTGTAGTGGTACGCCAGCGCCAGCTGGTAGTGACTCTCGGCCAGCAGGCGGTCGTGAGCCTCCAGGTACTTCTGCTGCAGGGCCAGGCAGGCCTGGAACTCTTCTATGGCCTGCGTGTAGTTTTCTACAAGAGAAAGCCGTAAGGTCTTTACAAACTACACTCATCTATCCAAACAAGCAAGATCTAAACCCTTACTCAGTTACTCTGTATTTTATTGCTCTTTATATACTCTGAAAGCAGAACCGCTGTTGAATACAGCGGCTGAGTCCAGCGACAGGCTGCTTTCAGATTATCAAGTGACAAGATCACAGTCCAACACTGTCCCCCCCGCCACACCTCAGAATGTTTAGAGTCCAGTTCCTCCAGTTCCCTCAAGAGTACTTTGCCTATTTACAGCACCATACTGAACTGAGCAGCCAAGACAAAACCAGGCAAACAAATCCTGCCATTTCACCTCCCACCATGAATTGAGTGCAACTTAAATCCAGAGCTAAAGGACAGTCCCCTGCTACCTCCCAGTCAAGCTCTCCATTCAAGGTATTCTCATGACATAAAACACCATCCTTGTGTTGTAGCCCTTGTCCAGAAACCTGTCACATTATTTCCAATGCTTGCCATAGGGGAATATTACACCCTACGTGGATTTAAGGAGATTAAAACACAAGTTTTTAAACAAAAGGCAGATAAGACACATTAGAAGGCATGAACCTGAGTCTTGCTTCACACTCCTTTTTCCTCATGCATAACGCATCAGGATCTTCCCCGACCATACTCTGGTATTTTGGAAAGTCTAAGAAAATCAGCCATTTTTTAGTTGCGGTCTTTGTGTTCTGGAACTGGCATGGCAGCACCACCACCTCCAATTGAGCTCAGTAACTCGCTACTTCCAAAAGGAAAGAGTCCTTCTCAGTTTCTAAAGCTACCCAAACCTCACCTAATAAAGCGGAACAAGAGGCTGATTTTGATCCAGTAACACATTACTTCTTACTCAGAGCTTTCTTTCACTGTTCTGGAAAACCATGGTTAGGGCACCAAGTGGTTCATCCATTGATTCTAAAGCTTCTCAAATGGCTGCACTATCATAATTAAACAAAGTGTATTTTGTTTTCACCTTAACAATCTTAACTCGCCTCCGCTCATTTTAAAGTAAGAAATGGAGAAGGACAGAAGGTGGAAGTGTACATGAGAATTAGTGTTACTCACCAGATTCAATGCTAACTTCTCCTAACTTTAGATGAGCTTGAGCTGCATGGAGCTGAGCTTCTTTCGTTTCTTGTCTAAATCAAGAAAAAAAAAGTAGCCTCCAAATCCTGATCAGATTATGTCACATCCACTAATTGCTTATGCCACCCCCCAATTTGCAATGACTTTATCTAGCTGATATCCAAATTAGGACTTAAGTCTTTACCTCTTATAGATGACTTTTGCCAACTCCAACATGTCCCAGGCTAGCTCAAGATTTCCAATTTCATCCTCTTCACTTTCCTGTAAAGACTAGAAACGCATTAAAGGTTAAGTGACTTGGTCACAAACAACACTAAGTTTCTAAGCAGTATTGTCAAGGAGTAAGTTTCTTTAAGTAACTTTAAGTAAATGATTTACCACTAGAAGGAAAAAAAGAACACGCAGAAAAGGTTTTTGCATCAACTGAGACTTTGCCTGCAGTGAAGGTGTTTTAAATGGAACATACACTTACACTGTTAATTGATACAGCCTTAATTTATTATTTTTTTTCCTCAGAAATAACAGGGCACCAAGCACCAATAGTATCCTAAGAATAAGATTTTGTTTAAGGTGCTATTTAGATGACTCAAAAGCTAAATAAAGGAGCTGATGTTCTGCTTGTTTTTTTAAATGAGCTTTTGAACTTCATTAGAATAGTCTGAGGCAGAGACAGATACTCTATTCAAGACAGTTGCAGGGCATGCCGAGTACCACACTCTCACAGGCTTCAGCTTTTTCCAGGTGTTTTGATTGCTACATCACCATAACACCTCCAATTTAAACAGCACTACACTTTCCAAGAAATTTAGAAATTTCCATCCTAATTATGGCTTATTGGACTGGGTGCATTCAATACGCCTAGTGAGACAACAAAACAAGCAGAGAATAAACTGTTACAAGTAACTAACTTTAGTGACAAGCTAAAGCAACTCTCCCTGCCCTTACCAGGCTGCATTACTCATCAGTAGACTGCCCAGGTCTACAGACAAAGCTGAGCAAGATACAATGCAGACTACGCGTAACCCTGCCCCTTCCTTAGTCAAAACCAGTTTTCGAAAGTAATTTCCTCCACAGGACTAAATGAAATACAAGTGAGTTTTTATAAAGACATTAATGTGACGTTTAGACAAATACCACACCCTTCCATGAGCACCAATATCAGAGCTCAGCAGTCTCACCTTGTCTTCCACTGCCAATTCATTCTCCTTATCATCTTCAGCTTTATCATTTTCTTTATCCTCCTCTTCAGATTCTTCTGTCTCTACAAGGAAATTCGGTGAATGAGAACACATGTTGTTACTACACTTGCTTCACATGGAGTCAGGTAGAACATATTATATCCAGCCCTTATCCTTCCAGTGACAAGTTGGATGTGTGATGCAAGGAGGGTACAGATACACTAAATTCCCATCAGCAACAGCCATCTTGCTGAAAGTGTTAGGCACTGTAGACTAAAGTAGTTCCAGGCTACCTTAGTCCTCGTTTTAAGTTTAACTTCATGCTACCTAGAACAGAAACTTACCTAGAATTCAGTTCGCACAAATTCATTGTGAAGTCCCACTGAAACCATGGGATCCTGAGCAGCCCTGGAGGTACTGGTCAGTTGCTGGACTTGATGCTACAGATAAACGTTTTCAGCAAGATAGCTGCCAAGCTGTGTACAAATACGACTGTTTCTGAATTCATGTTCCTCATGTCAGACATTTAAGTGGCAATGTTATTCATGAACCTGCTATCGTGTAGCACTGATGTGACTCCTGATACTGTGTAGGAACGTTGCATGATCTATTCTACCAGTAGAAACATTTTGGGAAGACGTGCAGTGAAGGAGTATGGCTAATAACTTTTAGAGTATTGGTTGACTTGCACACTAAAGTCACACAATTCCTGTCTCAGAACCAATGACTAATTCCAGAATAACAGGAGTTTGATGGGGTGAGACTAGAGAACCCATGAGCTCATTAGATAGACTAACTCCCCAAAAGCACACACCTACCACTGAGAGGGCCAAACCTGTTAAGTATGAGGACAGCTCGATCAAAGGTAAAAGAGAAGAAATGTCAGGAAGCTGAAGTCAATTTTATGAAGTAATGGAAAGGGTCTGGAATGGCCGGGCACCAGACCAGGATGTTCAAGCGTGTCCTCACACCAACAGAGTTGTAACAAAAGGAAGCAGTATGAGTACATAAGCAGCCTTCCACAGGATGATGAGGAGTGGATAACTACTCTTAGTTTAAGTTCAGTCATGCTCTGTCCAAACATCTTGTTAGGCAGCTGCTTCACCACTCAGTGTCGTCGTGCCCAGCAGTACAAATCCTTTCAATATGCTGATCTATTTAGTCTAAATATTTGCCACTCCTAAAATAAGGCTCTTCCTGTGCAGCTGAGCTACTGACAAGCAAAGTTTCAATCACCAGCTCATCAGTTAACTTGTGCAATAGAAAGCACTGGCCTACTAAGACCACGCAGTACTGGTTCAGCAAAGTGTACCAGTTTTACTAGGTTACTTTAACATAATCCTGAAAACAGCTACAATGAAGCAGGGAAGCAGAACAGCAGAAAAAGCTGGATAGCTGGAAGATTGTACCACATAGGAGCAATAAGCCTTCAGGTTCCAGGGCAAATTAAGTTTTGCTTTGCCAACCAAATTCTCACTTGCAATTGCCACCAGAAAGACTCAAATGAAGAGTTCCTTCCCCCCACCAAAAGCAAATTTACTATTTCGTTATATATTCAGCTGTTCCTATTTTTCTGCTCCACTGTTTTAAAGTAAAATATGGTCATAACCAGAGGCAACTTGTGCTTCAAGTTATTTGAAGGTTAGTGCAATAAACCCACACACATGCAAGTGAACATCCATTCAGTATTCTCCACCAGCCTAGCCATTACTTACACATTTCACAGGGCTGTAAGTTTGCTTTCAAGTAAGATTTGCTTTGCAGTTAGTTAAGCGTTAGTCTAGAGAAACTGAGACTATTCACTATTCCTTGAAACTTTACTTGGATGTAAGATCCTTCAAAGGCCCCTTTACTGTGCCTTTTCCTTATTCTAAGGCAAACAGAAAATTCTGAATGGAACACTTTTTACCCATTGTTAGCCAAATCCATCAAGTCATCCACCCACAAGTACTTTTCTCCTCTCACTGTTACCTTCTCCCTCTTCCACCAGGTCATCTTTCTCTTCTTTTTCTACCTTAGCACCTTCACCCTCTTCCATCAGGTCATCTTTCTTTTCCTCTTTCTCTATCTTAGCAGCTACTTCAGCCTTTTCTTCCATGTCATTAGATGGATCTTTGCCCTCTGTGGGCACAGGTTCCTTTGAGGACTCTGTCTCTTTAGCATCATCTGGTTTTTCTTCTGCAGCTCTCTCTATTAGCTCTTGTTTCTCCTCCACCTTCTTCTGTTCAGCTGCCTCTGCCTCCCCTCCTGCAGCTTCTTTCTGCTCCACAGCAACTGCTGCCTGCACTTCTGCTGCCACTTCTTGTGCTACTGCCTTCTCTTCCACAGCTGCCTCTGCCTGCCCTTCTACAGCCTCTCCCTTTTCCACAGCTGCCTCTTTTTCTGTTGCTTCTGCTGCTGTCTGCTCTCCCACCTCTCCCTTCTCTTCCACAGCCGTTTCTCCAGCTTCAGCCTCTTCCATGGGTCCCTTGGCCTTCTCATCTGACACTTCTGTCATTGTCTCCACCTCCTCAGTTGCCTCTGCTACCTTGTCTTCAGGCACCATCTTCTGCTCTTTTCCCACTACCTTCTCTTCCACAGCTGTCTCCTCTTTTGTAGCCTCCTTTTCCACAGCTACCTGCTGCTTCTGCTCTTCTGAAGTGACTTCTTTTTCCACAGACTCCTCCATCTTCTCTCCAGCCTCTTCAAGCTTTACGCCCTTGTCAGCAACTGCTTCTTCTGTTGGTTTTCCTTCTGCGATCTCTTTCATTTCAACATCCTCCTGTTTGATCTCCTTCTCAGCTAGTACTGGAGTCTCTTCTGTAGACTTTTTGGCCTCTTCTTTTTCCCCCATGGCGTTATATACCTGTTCTCTCAACTCCTCCCTTGCTTCTTCTACATGATTGAGGAAGCATAAACATTTCTCCGAGTTTAGTGATAAAGACATTAACGGGCACTGACAATACCACCCTCAGACCCTCCAGTGTGTTGGTTTGTCATCAAGTTAGATGACATTCCTAAAAGCTCCATTTTCAAAGTACAAGGTATTAGGACACAACCAACATTGTAACTTGAACAAAGCAAATCCCTTCCCCAGACTGCATTATTGCAAGCGGCCGCTCAAGCAGTGTGCAGTTTTGCGCAGTAGCGTTTTTAGTCACAGCTAAGCAAGAGGTGCCAGTGTTTTAATAGTCTGGATTGACAGGAATTCCTGTATTATCTCCAGCTGTAGCAGTATAAAATAGTTACTGTTCCTGGAGTTTTTAGGGAGACTCTGACCTGTCCTACTGCACAGACTGTACTGCTACAAGGTTACAAAGCAGTTCGAGTTGACTGTGAAGCTTAAGAAAGCAAGTTTGAATGCAGTGTTTCAGGACACAGACACCCGGTGACCCTTTACACATGCTTTCAGTGACCAGTTCCTTGCAGAAGTTTTAGAGGTTTTGTTCAATCAACAAAAAAAAGCCCCTTCAGGCTGCTAAGCCTTTCAACAGAATGATTCCGGCTACCTAAGATACCGATGGACTGAACTTGGATCGTTTAGACAAGAGAACACAGCTCGGTGCCTCCACAACACAGCAGACAGCTTTACGTACCCTCAACAGTTGGTAACGCGGAATCATCCTCCACTTTCTCTCCTTCCTCTTCAACCTGCACCCCTTCTAAGGCATTTCCCAGCACACCATTTTCCATCCTAAAGGGAACAAAAGTCTGTTATCCCTTAGCTCTTGTAATAACGCCGTTTTAACTGCACAAGCTGCAGTGCCATGGCCCATCCCACCCTGTACAACCCTGCATCTATGAAGTTCTAGTGTTGCCCTGTCTAGACAAGGGTGAAATCCTGTTATGCCAATAATCATTTGATTCTTTCTCTTAATCAAATGAGAAACCGCTAGCATACCTTGCCAACTCCAGGAGAGATTTTCCATAGTAAAAAAAAGCTTCTGCACACTCATTCGCTGTCTCACCATATTTTTTACCCCTACAAAAGTAACAAAGAATTATTTGCCTATGACTACTTTAGATGTTGATACATGAACTCGAAGGCTAAAGATTCCTGGACACGAACAATCAGTTTCTTAGCTCATCTCCCATTGTTTCAAACAAATAATGAACGCTTCTCTCACCTAGCTAGATGTGGCTCTCAAACATCCAGCAAAGCAAATGAATCTAAAACCCAAAGGTGTATCACTCTCAGAGACTGATCAAGACTAGTAAACAAGTTGCTAGCAAGTAACACTATTAACACTGTGTTGTTTTCATATTAACAGACATCAGAACAACACACTGTGAAATAAAATACGAAATCCCTTTTCCTTCTTAGGGAACTGCACTAGCCATTACTATCATAAAAGCTGTCTAAATTGCACCCTAAGCACAGCATCGTCCAACGCTTGAGTTAATTTAAATAGCTTGTCCTCTCTGCAGTTGTATTATAAGTACAGCAGCATATGTAACGTAAAAATATTAATCTTCCTTGTATGAGCCTCATCAATATAGTCAAGCTGAAAATCAAGACATACAAGAATACACAAAACATTCTGCTACTCACAGTAAGCTCGCAGCTTCCTGGAATGCATTAACAGCAGCCGGAATATTTCCCATTACCAAGTGTTTCTGTCCTAAACCCAATAGTTTCTTTGATTCTCCGTCCACATCCATACTGGAGAAAGGAGGGGGGGTAAAAATACATCAAATACAGAATTCTGTTAGTTTCCACAGTAATTTCGTATCCAGCTTTCAAAGCCTAGTCAACTTTACATGTGAGTGAGTTACATACAGTATGCTGGTTGGAACTACTGCAGGTGGGGTGCGGGGTTTGGTTTTGTTTGTTTAAATGTGGACCAACTTTTAGTTCTGATGACTGAGGGTAGACAGGCTAATTTTAACCAACTGTTGCAAGAAGCAGGCAGTGGAATTTGATAGGATGCTAAAGAATATACTTTAAGAGTTTCACACCAACACAACAAAGAGTACTGTACAGTGTTTCATCAGACTCCGATGCTAGCTAAACCAAGAGAAAGAAGAATAAATCCAAGTTATGACTTCTCATAGCACAACATGATGCATTTGAGAAGAATGACAGATGCAAGTCTCAGTTTCAAAGCAGCGCATCTCACACAGCTCCATTTCCAGAAGGTCCACCCCAGCCCATCTTGGTCTGGGACAAGAGGAGCTGCCCACAGGGGTGTACTACTACTGGCACACATTTGTACCGCTCCAATGCTTCCCCAGCACTAACTCACAGATCAATAATTTCCCCAACAACAGCTGGTATTTGGGTATTGAAAGAGTTTTGTTGCACTACATTTGGGCAGACTACTGATGGGCTCAAGTTTCAGCATCTACAGCATCCGCATCTGTTAAACTTCAAGCCTAACAACCAATCTGAAGGGTGACCTTTTTGTTTCACTCCATAATGCCTGGATTTCACATTCTTTAGTAACTGACAACTCCGACCCCCATCTCACCTGTCCATCTTGTCTGTGGATGTGGAAGGAGCTGCCAGTTCCTCTTCCATCCTGCAAACAAAATATTGAGTAAGTGTTTGTAACAGGCTACCCGTTTTGCAACAGTAACCAAGCTCTCAGCGGTGTGAAACCAGAGCCAGGAGTGGTGCTTGCTCTCAGGTGATCAGGCATCTCAAGCAAGTTCACTCTGCTGGCTGTCTTTTGGAGAATCACAGCATGGTTGGGGTTGGAAGGGACCTTTGGAGATAATCTAGTCCAACCCACCTTCCAAAGCAGGTTCACCTAGAGCAGGCTGGATAGCAATGCATCTAGGCAGGTTTTGAATATTTCCAGAGAAGGAGACTCCACCACCTCCCTGGGCAGCCTGTTCCAGTGCTCTGGCACCCTCAAAGTAAAGAATTTTTTTCCTCACGTTGAGAAGGAGTTTCCTGTGTTCCATCTTGTACCTGTTGCCCCCTGGCACCACTGGAAAGAGTCTGACCCCATCCCCTTGTCACCTGCCCTTTAGCTATTGATAAGGATCGATGAGATCCCTTCTCAGTCTTCTCTTCTCCAGGCTAAACAGACCCAGGTCTCTCAGCCTTCCCTCATCAGAGAGGTGCTCCGTTCCCTTGATCGTCTTTGTAGCCCTCTGCTGGACTCTCTCCAGCAGTTCCCTGCCTAATTAGTTTCAGTTTTGACTACTATTTGAAGGAAGGATTGTTAGGAAAGCAGGTGCTTTCAGCCTGTATCAGACTAAGCCTGCCCTATAGTTCTGCTGTCTCAAACCCGGGACCGCCCCCGCCAGCTCGCGGCCACTGCCCCACAAGCCCGTTGTACCTCAGGGCGACCCCCACGCAC
>VYZM01015059.1:133247-147998 GCA_013398915.1 Dromas ardeola
ACACCGCGTGGCGGCAGGGACCAGCGCCCCGACAGCGGCCTCGGCCGGCTGAAGGTCAGCCGGCCCCGTCTCAGGCCGGGCAGGCGCCCCGCGTTCCCCGCAGCTCACCAGACGGGGCCGACATGGCTGCGGCGGCCCCAGCTGCAGCGAGCGCCGGGAAAAGCTCCCGCAGCCGCAGGGGAGGCGTTGGTGACGCCCGGAGGCTCATTTCCCCCCTTATCTCAGGAGAAAAGTTCTCCAGCTTCAACTGCGCCGCGTTCCTCCGTGCAGTGACAGAGCTAGGAATCGTGGGTTCAATAGAGATACGGAATTGATCTGCTTTTCTTGGGAATACTCTTGATCAGAGAAGGCACTGGCAAAAGTTAATTGGGGCCCTGACATTACAGGAGCCGGGGGGGTAAAAAGTCTCAAAGTCATACACAGAGTACAGGATTTATTTAAGACATGCAAACGAAATACACGCGACAAAAGCCACTTTTCCTGCAGGACGGCTGCTGTTAACACTCCACGTAGCGCCTTCAGAGTAAAACTGCTTCCCTACTGATCTGCAGCAAGAACTGTGTTCAAAGTCACCCGTGTTCGCTTAGAATAATAAAAAAAATCAACAGGGATTTCATTTCCCTTAGAAGAAAACGTCCAGTCCCGTAAAGAATCCTAACTGAGCCGTGATGGCTTTCTCCACTGAGGTGAATTCAGCAGGAATTAGGAAACACTTTACTGAGGAACAGGAATTCTTTAAATTTTACACTAGGATTACAAAAAGTGATAAACAGGTTTGTTCCAGTTCAGCCGCACGCTGTGAGGCCCAGGGCAGGAAATACTTGAGGAGGCATTACGCTTGAGGTGAATATATAGTTCTACTACTGGCCTAACTTAAATGAGGCTATCAAAACTAAAATAATCTAAAGCTTTAAACTATTTGGATGCAGAGGATTATTTTTGTAATTCTATGTTTGTTATTGCTACGGGAAAAATAAAAACTAAGTGTTCTTTATTTCACTTACAGCGGGTTAAGCTCTCTTTATCCAGCAGCCAAGGAGGAGTCGTGCCTATGGCTGTCTCTGAATGGCATCAACAGATCTGAAAGAGTTCCTTTGTTTTAAATCCCAGAGGCCCTTAGAAACTCCGCCTTGCTACCCTGTCTGCACCGAGGCAAATGAGCATTAATCCTATTTTACAGGTAGAGAAAACCAAAATAAAGCGTTAACGTTGCTAAGGCCACAGAAGGTATCACCATCAGAGCACTGGTAGGTACTAACACCTCCTGCCCTTGGTTCTCAGACAGCAATTCATCAAGAAACAGAAACAAAAGAAAACCCTCGTTAGTGCTAGAGCTCTAGTCCTACTCAAGGGTGCATCAGCACTCGGTAATTAGTCTCTGCCAGCCAGTAACACAGAGACATGGCAAGTGGGGAAACAGAGGCACAGGAAAGGCAAATGACTTGCCTGGTGTTACCAGCAGGTCAGCAGTAGAACAGGAGGCAGGACGAGCTCTCCCGAGCATCAGCCCAGGCAGCAGGCAAAACCGCG
Source organism: Dromas ardeola (assembly GCA_013398915.1). NCBI lineage: Eukaryota > Metazoa > Chordata > Aves > Charadriiformes > Dromadidae > Dromas > Dromas ardeola. The sequence continues at coordinate 134,778 of VYZM01015059.1, forward strand.
ACGTTAAAATGGGAAGGGGCCCTCTGACAGGTCTGTGCTCTTACTGTACAGTCAGGAACTAATTTTGTGACCTTCCAGAACCCAAACTGGACATCTTTGGTAAAGAGACACTGGGCAACTTTACAGTTAAAGCAGGATGTTTTCCTACAAGACTTGCTAAAAAGTCCTTGAGGCTTTTGTGATGGGACAATCAAAGCTAATGTCAGAGCTGAAACCTATCCCTGTGGCAAGCAACAGTGAGGACCGCCCTGAAGGCCTGCTCCAAGGTATGCATTTATTTTCCTCAAACCTACAGGCAAATTAAAAGAAAAAGAAAATAGAGAATTTCAGGTCCCACAAGTACTCTAAAGTGGATGAAAAGAACTGGGCATGGCTGATTACTTGGGTTTCAATGACTAGTTTATAGACATAGTGCAACTGTAGCACATTTCACTTTATTCCCTGTACAAAAAAATATTAATAAAGATATCAAAGTTGATGTCTGAGCAGTTGTTTAGTCTTAAAATGCTTTCATGCCTTCAGCCTTTTTTTTTTTTCCTCCCCTTCATGGTCATAACTAAAGCTTTCAAAACTGTTTCACAGGCAGTAAACCCAAAGTATTGCCCTAGCTTGGTAATAACAAGTATGGAACTTGATTTAGACTCCCCCACTCTTTATCTAATCCCCAAAAAATTTGATGCTTCCAGGAGTAAGCTTGCAGTCATTGTAATAAATCCAGAAACTTTGACATGGAAGCTACAGTACCTCCAGAAAGGAGGTCAATTAGAAGCAGTACATTGCAAGTAAACCTACTCAGGAAGGAAGGTTTGATTTGGACAGGGTTTTTTTGACAAATTGTGGCAACAATTACTTTGAGGAAAAGCACGCAGAGGAGCATGTTATTCTAACACCTTATTTTCTAGTAGTTAATAGGGGTCATTGAAGGGGTAATGGGGGTGTCCGGCGTCTCTTGCTACTAGCTTTCCATCCACCTGTAAAGTAAACAGACTCACGTCAGAAAGATAAAAAAATCCATCTTTACTCTCAGTTTCAAATTCTGCAGGGTTTAGATTTCTAAATCTTCATATCCCAAACATCTGCGAGCATCTTTTTCAGCTAAAACAAGAGTTGTTCCCTCTACTCGAGTCCTCTTAGCAATTCTTGAAAAAAAAAAAAAAGTCTAAAAAAAAAATTAAGAGAGACATAGATTTCTGTAGCCTACAGCAAGAATCTTTCTTCCAGCTGCTGAGGCTTGAAGAATGAGATTAAGAATAGTTAAAAGCCTTTTGCCTTGTAGCCACCATTGAATAAGTGTTGTGACATGCACACTTCAAAACGCTTTATAGGAGTCGTAGCTTTTGCCCATGTTTCCGTGATGGAGAGTTGCCGGGATGTCAATTTTACAGATGGATAAGATGAAACACATTGAATAGCTTGCTCGGGGTCATACACTGAAGTATCAATAGCGTCACTGAACTCCTCCATAGCACTTTTTGTCTAAGAACATTTCCATGGAAGACCAGCTTCTCCAGCTGTAAAATGAGAATACTGAAACTGATGTCCACGGATAATGAAAGAGGCTCAGGCTGGCCCAAAAGCAGATGTGGCCATGCAGAAGTCTCAGTTCCTACATCCCACGTCGAAGCATTCAGATGCTCAAGTCGCATTTATAGTTGCATTAAGTCCATTGCAACACCGAAGAGCTGAGGTAAAACCTTGCTCCTCGTCTGTAATGTTTGGGGAAATTTAGGTGCAGCATTGGCAGATACACACCTCCCTGGGTGACGACTAGCATCATTCAGCTAAAACTTACACTAAGTGACTACTGACTGAATAAGAGTTATGTTAGAGAACTCATTGATTTTTATGCATAAAAATGTGATGTTAGAGATCACTCAAAATGTTAGGGGGGCAGAGGAAATCACAGAGACTTTCAAATCAAGTATCCACTATCAAGTCCCTCTATTAGCTTTCAGTATAAAAACCTGCATTTGAAAGCAACAACTGGAATCCCTAGTAATGAACTGTTTGCCATGAAGACTATTGAAGTGTGAAATTAGTCACTTGGGGGCACTACAGAGCAGAAAACTAAGATGTTAAGGTTTAACATCTGACTGATGCTCAGATTAAAATAAAATACAAGTTGAAGTGAAGATGTCAACTGAAGGCAATCCTTAAAACTGTGGACAAAAGTATCACAGTATCTTCAGGTTTACTCATATTTTCTTGAGAGCCAACAACTTCCTCATGTTCCTAGGATTCATATTCCTCATTTTTTCCCCCAGTTTCTTCCCCCTGTATATTTCACTACACAGAACAGCTCTTCAGGTAAGCATTCAGTTTGCAGCATGCCAAGACAGCAGCTGCCTGAAGCAACGTTTCACATCGCTGATTCCAGTCTACCCCAGGAATTTGAGAGAAGGAGGAGGGGTAAAAATCGGCAGTGAACACACTGCAGGTCAACGGTAGGTAACTACCACAGACAGACAGATCATCATCATGTGTACAACACCTTCAATCCTCCTCTCCTGGCTCGCTGGTCATTCAAGTTTCACTAAGTATATTCCTTGGCCAACTATGCATTTCCAAAGTTTGGATTTCAGGCTGGTGTAAGGTAATTTCCAGTTTCTATCCAGATAATGAACGGTTGAAGTAGAAAGCAACTTAAATTGTCTACGTTCAATGTAATAGCCTCTCCTCGGGCTTTAAACAAAAACACAGTGTGGAGAAGAGTGGCACAACCATAAGAACTTGTGGTTATAGATCAAGGAAGTAGAGCAAGGAAAAACTGTCTCGTCAGTTACGATAGGAGCTCTGATATCACTGCCATATCACACTTTGAAATCCAGACACTGTAAGTTAGATTCATAGAGGAGATAGGCATGAAAGGTTAGACAGGAATTTTAATTCACAGTTGATGAAAATTCTTTCCAATAAGCCCAGAAGGGATGGGCAGGAGACAAAAGGTTCCACTAGAGATCTTACAGCTACAGAGTCATGTTTTAATTCTCCTCATCTTGCTTCTTCCTGTCTTGTTATCTGACAATATGGCAATATCTTTGAAGCTCAGCTGCACCACATTCACCCTTTTTCTAGTTGGATGGGCTGGCACGTAACTGTATTTCATCTCTCCTTTGTGAATCACTGTGATCTGATCAGGTCTCCCAGGTAACAAAAGAACATGAATTATTCCTGGCTTGTCCAAGCCGGGCTACATTCTAATCTATTCTGCAGTTTCATTAACAAAACAACTTTGTTTGCAGCATGAGTAGCAAAACACTTGAAAGAAACATACTGTCAGCAGCAGGTGTGCTTGTCGCTACCAAATTCACAGAGGTCAGCAGCTAAGCTCTCAGTTTGGTGTACAGACTCCTGATCCATAAACACAAAGATAATTTTGGTCGCAGGGATGTGGGGGTTTATATTTACATACGCATACTGAAGCAACCCTACAGTTAAAAGCATGGCCTTGAAGCTCTTGTAAGCCCCAGCATGACAAACAGTGAAAGCTGTAACAAGTATCTACCCTTGATATGAGACAGTCATTCACCACACATTCACAACTTCTCTTTTCTAACTCAAGACTAGTCATTTATATGCTCTCAAGTACTCAAAAAAACTCAATGATAAATCCTGGAGAAGAGCTTTCCCCAAAGAATTCCTATAGCCAGTAGCCACTGACTGTTGAAGAATAATTTACAGGCAAACAGCTGGAGAGGCAAGGGTATGCTTGACAGCTTCCAAATTTGCAGATACCTACTGTTTCTATGCAGTGTACTGTATGCTAGAGAAGGGATAAATCACTTCAGACTCATTATTGCACAGTTGCCAGATGTTGGTCAGTGACGCACCAGGGAATGGCAACAGCTCTCTGCTGTATATACAGAGGCAGGACAATAAAAAATGAAGAACACTATAAAGACAGCAGACAATAAGGCATTGAAATTACTTTTTTTTTTTTCAGTGAGGGAAAAGGGACACCTTTAATATAAGTAAAGACAGACCAAGAAACCTTCAACATTTATAAGGCATTGGTTTCTCTAAAAGCAGACTGGTATCTGATAGCACATGAGGTAAAGTTTCACGTGACAGAGTAAACTACTAATGCTAAAAGATGCTGCAGCTAATAGATTCATTACAGAAGATGCTGAAAGGGGGGAACATCCAGTGGAGGGGAGTGGACAGTTTCGTTCATGTGACTTCCACCATAGATGTGGAGAACTAACAGCACCCTGAGTCTTCACTGATCTTAGAGGTTTATGGTACAAAGTAGATGGGGACAGCTGGAACAAGAGGTACTTCTGGAGGAACGCCATGGACCTTAGCTTGCTCGTACGTGAGATGAACAAACCAGCAGCAGTGTGGTGAGATTTGAAGTAAGATGGGACTCTGGCTAAAGGCCCATGGACAGGTCAGTAATGAGAACTTGAGGAAGACATCAGCGGCCAAAACAGAGGAAAAAAGTTTTCAAAAAGCTACCTTTGTGTACCCAGCTTTTGAAAAATTCTTTCATTTGAGATACCCTAAAAAGATGTAGTGTTCTGATTCATAAGTAGTTCTGATAGGGACAGTGAAAGAAAGAAAACTGCAGAAACCCCAAGTTGTGGCCACACAGACATAATCAAAACCATTAGAAACATGAGAAATTTACCGTAATCATTGGCACAATGTAACGCCAGTTTTTATTCAGGCTTCCAATGTGGCTCATCTCCTCTTCTGTGAGGCTGAAATCAAACACCTGAGAACAAAAGCAAGAGGCTTTATTCAATAACTATAGATTTTTCATATTTAATTGCCTCTTGGTTTTGTTTCCTTTGTAATTCACAACCATCCCCTTGTGCTGTGAATTTCTCCAGAGATCCTCAGGCAATAAAACTGACTTAAAGGCAGAAAAGTTTGACTTATCAATCATCCAGGACAGACTGGAACAGCGGCAGTGACCTGAGATACTACTGACTGTTTCAGTGCTTAATCTCAGATGACAGTGGAACACCACAGTTGTAACTTAAGCAAAACACACACACAAGATTGGAATAATTTATTAAGTGGTTACATAATAGTTCTTTTGTACTTTCAGAAAGAAAACCTACATGCTATATTAGAGTTGCAAGGTCCTAGTGTTAAAACCCAAGTAAATTAAACATAATGCAACTTGTAATATTTCAAACACCTTCAGAAGCTGCAACTTTGTTAAGTCTGAGCCTCAGAGGGAATTTCCACACAACTCTGATAAACAGAATTTAAGTATCTGCAAAAATCTTGGCTTCAGACAGTATCAGTTTGTCTTCTGTTCATAAATATGAAGTTGCAATTAAACCCATCTTATAACAAACACCAAAACAAAGGCTTAAAGCCTGAGGCATTCATACACCTGCCAACTCTAAGCTTACACTGATACTGCATAGCACTCTTCCACAAAGATAAAAAACAGTGAGACTCTTCCTCCAAGTGCTGCCTATTCAGCCAATATTCTGTTCCCACGCAGATCTAAACCTCGAGTAACTGCAGAGTTTACCGGATTTTCTTGACATTTCTAGCAGCAAACTACACAGCAGAAATTGATTTAATGGGAGTAACAGTTACAGAAACGCGTCTTAACTTAAAAATAAGTATGTAACCAGCCAATCTGTATGATTAAGGGCTGAAAAAGGATCACAGGACATGATTCAGAGACTTCTCTCCAAATTATTAGAAGTCAGAGTTTTCAAGTAATTTCTAAAGTGAGCTGTGCCTACTTCACAGCAGAAGTGAATCACGCTAATTCTATTCCCTCATCATTGTTAGAATAGCAGTTTGCTGCAGAAAGTCACCAGCCCCCACTTGCAGGGCAGAACTGCTATTCATAAATAAGAACCATTAAACACCACTAGAAGACTCCCTTGTTCAATAAATTTGTATCTCAGATAAATTTCAGTAAAGATTTTTCATTTAGGACTTCTACCAAGGACATTCTTTACCCTTTGATAACAAGACCATCCATGTGCACATAGGTGCACACATACACACACTCAGCTGCTTAAAACATATCAAGTTTTTTTTTCAAATATCTTTATCTTCCCTTCTAAGCATGTGCATACATTGATGAACAAGTATGACTCAAGTGCCTCAGCTTGTTGCTCTGCAAGTAGTATGACAGTATGTTACTCACATGAAAGGGCATTGCTGAAACTCCTTTTCTCCATTTAAACTTACCTGGACATTCTGCTGAATGCGAGCGGGAGTGACACTCTTGGGAATGGCAACCACCTTACGCTGCACTTGCCATCTATTAAGAGAAGGAGGAGAGAGATTTTCTGTGCATGTAAGAATATTTATTTTAGTTGAGTAATAATCTGTAGTAGCAGAAATGCCACTTATGTTTCTGTGTGAAATAAAAATACCCCCAAAAGAGGGCTGACATAGCACTGTATTGTATTAGGACCTAGTATGTCCAAGCTCAAGCAAGACAGTAGCCACTGGACTGATCAATGAGAGGAAGATGCTCATGCCTTTGAACAAGCAAGCAAGTTTCAAGTGCTTTAAGCTAGAAACCCAAGAAACAGTCAGAAAAAGGTACTTAAGTATTTAATGCAAGTTCTAACATGACAATCACCGAGAAACTAGAAGAAAACCCAGATCCCTCAAGTGCTTGTCTAGTGGCTTGAGCCTCAAGTCTTGAACACATTCAGCTGGCAGGGTAGCTTGCTGCTGCCCAAGACTGTGCTAGTGATATTGATAGATACAGAGCCAGACAAAAAATGAGGACAGAAATCCAATTTTACTTTACAAGGTGCTGATCACATTCTGGGTATCACTCAATCTTGTTTCCCAGTATCCAGTAGCTGGCTTTTGCTATATAAAAACAAAACAGCAAACGGTTCTTCAGTGTGAAGAAGGAAGGTCCCTTCCTCAGCCCCTCTTCCTGGAAGCCCACTTGAATGCAGTAGCAAAAACTCAAGGGTTCAAGCAACTGGCCACAGGCAAATTCAGCAGGTGGCACTCAGATGTGGTACACTGCTGCCTTAATTGTCCTACTGCTATTCCACAGCATAAAAAAAAAAAAAAAAAAAAAAAAAAAGGTAGCGAACTGTTCCAGGCAAGGATCCAGGCCCTGAATGGACCCCTCCAATCTAGTCCATCCACCTGCCCCTAAGGCAAGACCAGCTTTACCAACTCTGTAAAACAAGCACCAAAATGCTTTTGGGTTTGCTTTTGGCACGCCCTGTGATTTTAACTCCACACTGATGTGGAAGAACACGCACTTTAAGTAGATTCCTTCTAGCTGGTGTGTTTTGCTTTATTTAAGGCCAAGTCCCAAATGCCACCCTCTCTCACAACTGTTCTGTACCTCAGGATGATCTGTGCAGGTGACTTGCTGTATTTTTCTGCCAGTTTTTTGATCCCAGGTTCTTCTAGAAGCACAGGCTCATCTGGGTGTTTCCACATGCGATCTGGGGAACCCAGGGGACTGTAGGCAGTGACAACCAGTCCTCGTTTCTGGCAGTGAGCTATCAGCTCGTTCTGAGCTAGGTAAGGATGGCATTCTACCTATTAAAAGGACCTACAATGAGTGGCTAGAGAACAGATATCAACACAAAACTCTGAACAAACCAGAAGTCAAAAGCACAGCAGAACCAAACACATCACAGAAGGTCATTCCAGATTCTGCAAAACCTTATGAGGACAAGCTTTAATGAAAGAATGAGAGAGTGGTAGGCTAAGCTTACAGGAAACGGAGAATAGCTCGCCTAAGTTTAGAGTGCTGGATTTTCTCCACGTACCAAACAGATCATCCACCAAGCAAGGAAGCTCTCTACAGAATGGATTCAAGTTACTCCCACACAGTCTTTATTTCTTATAGACTAAATAGTTCATCACAGGGAAGATGAACTCTTCCACAGATCTGTTCAACTAAGCAGGCATAAGTGGCCACAGAACATGGATACAGGCTTCCTCCTCAACACGTTAATCTGCCTGGAAAGACCACCTCTGTGTCCCTACTCCTGCAGAGGTGGCTATATTCTTCCCTGTACATAAGAAGCCACACCCCTTGTGCTAAACACATAGCATTGGGTTGCAAATTCTTCACTCTTATGGACACATAGGAAAGGTCCTCTCCTTTATTCACCTTACCTGCAGCACAGCTGGTTTGACAGTAGCCACACTTAGTACATCATTGATCTGACGACTGTTGAAGTTTGACAGCCCAATGGCTTTCACAAGACCTTTTTCTACAAGCTTCTCCATAGCCTTCCAGGTATCCTTGTAATCAGTGTAATCATAACGCATTGTGTTATCAGGATTCTTTGGGAACAGGTTGTCCCCTCGTCTACAGCATCAAAGATAAAGTGTAAGTACATATACCACACTATTTATATTACGTTAATTGTTCACCAAAAGAAACTTTCCTCAAAGTATTCTTAAAAGTTTATACATAGTTTGGAGGGTAGAGTACGAACTGAGACAATTTGTTGAATGCCGTTATGCTGACTTAACCTATAAGAAACGATTTCACATGCTGTCTTTCCAATGTAAACTTTTTATACATGACTTTGAACTACTTACCTATACAGTAGTGACTTCACAGAACTGATAAGCCACTGTATACATAGCAGCAGCTGTTTGCACACTTTGATCATAGTAAAACAGCTGACAGAGAGCAGAAACTCAGAGGACAGCTTTGGTTTTTCAATTTGTTTTTGAGAGAAGACTGATATTCTTCATAGTCTGTTTGAAGCTGCTACCAAAGTGATCTTGGTTTAAGACCTATCTAGGAGAGACTGTATTCAAAGCATGCTGGTTTCCCAACCCCTCTGGATTCTGTAGCAGCATCAGCACTCAATACCAGTGCAGATTCTCGTAGAAGTCTTAACATCTTCATATTGATTGTAGGTTGTGTGTGTTTCCAGTTAGTCATACCAACCCATTTAAAATTAAAATAAAATTTAAAAAACCAACACCCCCCAAAAAAAACCAAACAAAAAATAACAACAAAAAAAGAAAAACAAATCAGACACAAAGAACATGATTATGCCAGGTGACACCACCACTCTGCTAAAGGGCTATGACTGGTCTCTGAGTAGTTCATGTACGGAGGGTTGCCAGCAATCCCACTGGAAGAGCACTGCTTCATAACCACTGCAGGACACCGCTAGCTCAGATCTCAGAGCCTGTCCTACATAGCTCGAGCTAAGCAGTGAATGGTGCGAGAAATGGCAGCAGCTGGGGTACAAGGGAGATGGGTTTTGTTCATGTCATTGATAAATCTAGAAGCAAAAATAACTGAAAGCCATATGAGCTCCCAACTCAGAAAAGCAGCCTCATATGTCAAGAGTAGTATGTTAACTGAGAGATTACTTTTCAAGACCTAGAGGCACTGTGATTTTCATCTGGGAGTCTGTTTTAATTTCTGTGTAAATAACATTGGTTTGCTCAGCTTCCCAATACAATAGGCATTATATATAGCCACGCATTAAAACAGCTGAAGTAGAGCTAATGGACAACTGGAGAGTGAACGGTTTCCAATGAGGAAACATGAAACTGCTGAAACTGTCAGTTTTGTCAACAGTTTCCACAACATCAAGCAAATTTAAATATCAGTAGTATCTAAATACGCATAATTATTTGTTATGTGTTGTTATCAAAGCAGTGTTTAATTTTTTTTTTTCAATCAACTGGAAAACAAACTTACTTCACAACAGGGGGAATTTTTAACAGAAGTTCTTCCTCCAAACCAGCTCTGCTTGAAAACACTTCCTCATTCTGTTATGCTGAGGGATATATTTGTAATTGGAGAGTCTCTCCTGTTATCAGTAGTGTTTTCTTATTGGTATGTTTTGTAAAATTCAGCTCATATGACTAGAAGGGGAAAAATTGTTCTCAAATTTGTAGAACAGACAGAAGCCCCTCAATCTGACAGCCTTTCTCCTGGTGAGTGACGTCTCCGTGCAAACATCTGGTCAGGATATTTATTCTCCCCTTGCCTTTTTACTGATTGTAGGGGCAGGGGGGAGGAAAACCTACTTCCACATCTACAAGAAAATAGTGCAAGGAACTCTGCTTCTGATGGGGTTGTAGGATAGGTGCACTTAGCACTTAACTGGAGAACTGTCTCTTCTCATAATTCCTCAAATTGTAGAATTACTGCAATTAAAGTGTCCTAAGAAGTCATTTTCATTTCTTCCTTGTGCAGATACCACCATGATACTGTATGTGCTTGACCTCTCCAGTATAGTTAATAACTATAAGTGAAAAGTGTTGTCTTCTTTACAAAGCACTTAATTCTCATTTTACAGACAAGTAAACCTAAGGCACAAAGCTGTTTTGGTGCTTCCTCAAGGTTATCATGTAGGTCAACGGCAGAACCAGGAATAGCTGCCACACTTCCCCAATGTGTAGACGAAGACACTAGACTATTTTAAACTTCTAATATATTTTAAACTCAAAGATTTTACCTCTCAGCAAGCCACATTTTCAGCTAGCACACAATGGCAAGCTTCAGTATAGAAACCTGTCCCATAAAGTTTTATTACTTTTTCCCGGTTAGACTACTTTCAGTTACCTAACTTAGGCACCCATGCCAAACTGTCAGAAGCTTAGTGATCCTAATTTCATTACTTATTTGTTCTCACTATTAAAAAAAGTTAAGTAATTGCTTAAAGATTTTAAATGAAGACTTAATACCCATTTTTCCAGCCTCATCATTGCAAAATAATGAGAACAATTATCCTTTTTCTATTTACAATACTTCTACACAAAACCAGAAATTTTGTCTCCTCTACTGTATGTTTACAGACATGCTACAAATCTAACGGTAAGGGAATTCCCACCCAACTGAAATTCAAAGAAGAATGAAATTCGAACAATTGTTTCTGTGAATGAATGGACCAAGTATCAATAAGTGTACAGGTACACCATTAGCTTCAGTGAAAAACTTCTTGCAGGCAGTATACACAGGAAGAAATTCACAGCTCAGAAAGAAGGTCCTGGGGATACAACACCAGCCACTTATGTAAAACTGGTGTTTCTGCATTCCGTGCCCTTTCCATGTAGAACTTACTCAAAGGCATGAGGCCAGTGCATGAGGTACAGGTCCAGGTAAGCCAGTTTCAAATCTCCAAGTGTTTTCCTTAGTGCCGGCTCTACATCATCTGGGTGGTGCTTGGTATTCCAGAGCTTTGATGTTACAAAGAGGTCCTCCCTTTTAATAACCTTTAAAAAAGGGAGGAGAGCACAATTTACCAGAACAAGTTCAGAAAGAGAATTGCAGCAATTCCCCAACTAGCTTTAAAACAAAGGGAATAATTTAAGTTTTTAAAAAAAAAAAAAAGTAACACATGGAACCTACAGCTAAACCTTTCAAAAACGTACTGGATGGAGAAGAGCGAGAGAAATATACACATTGGCCAGTCCTGAAGGTACTTTGCAATTTATTAGAAGTTTTGAAAAACAAACCAATCCTCTCCACACACACACACTTTTCCAAACTTTCCAATTCAAGGGTTAATGCCGCTACTAAGTGTGATGTGGCCAAAAGAATGATTACTTGGTTTATTCATATGTAAATTTTGTAATTTCTATTTAACAATTCACATATTCTAGGCACAACCAGCTAACTTACTATACTCATCACATGTTATAAACCAAGAATGCTTCTCATGGGAAGAGCGTGGGAAAATAAACACAAGAAGTTTCCCCAAACCTCTGCACTGGAGTTTCTAGGTTCTGGAAGGAATGTACTAAAAACTGAGCCCCGTACCCTATATTGGAAGGGTAAGACCCAGAAATAGAACAAATAGAGAGCTGGTTAACTAAGAAGTATAAAATGCAAAAGGAAGATCATATTTGGCAAGCTGAAGCAGAGAATACCATTAGAGGGCACTTCTCACTGTCTTACGTATGACCAAATTTCACTCAAGTCTATACTTTGTAAAGGCTGGAATGATTAATTCCTTAGTTTCTCTCCTCCAATTACTCAGTTATTTCTGTGTTTCACATATAGCTGTTGTGTTCAAAGAGCAAGATGTTTTAAAAATTCTAGTTTTAAGTTAGCTAGATAATATGAACTGAACAAGAGAGTCCTATGCTTCCCTATATTAGTTTCCATATCTAGTAGGAAGGAATCCCTGGGGCAAGCTAAAAACAGCCTCTCTCAAGCTAATCAGATAACAAAGAGATTGCCCTAAAGCCAAGGCAAGAGCAGCAGGAAAGCAGGAACATAAGAACTTTCTTTCCATGGACCTGAGGCTGAACAGGTAATCCTTCTGGCCCCTTGGGCCAACAGGAACAAGGGGATGAATTTAAGATTCCACCTCAGGTCATCCATAGGAATGCCTGTCACATTACATTATATTTAGGCCATGGAGTCTCAGGTGCAGGCCTTAGAGTCACAGTTATCAAACCTCCAAATGCAATCACTGATTAAAAACAAAACAAAAAAACCCACCCTATGCATTTACTCACTCATATTTTATCTATAACCAAAAAACCCACAGTGACTGAATTTGCTGTGGCTAGCCACCATTGTATGCTATTCTACACTGGCAAACTAGAGTAACTCTTCATATAAATCATGGCAAATATTTTACATTATAACTACCAATTCTGAGAACCTCCAATGTTCCACCCAAATTGGGATACTTTGCAAGGGGGAAATGGGCAGGTAGGGCAATTATAAAAAAGGCATTTTCTGTAGCTTCCATGAAAATACTCCTGACAATCTTTTCTCCTCCTGACAGCCAGGATGGTTATAAGAGGAGAGAATGCCCTTTTTCATGCCTGCTCCTGGTAAATAACAAACAGCTAGTATGGACTAGAAGGAAAAGCAACAAATGTTAACTTCACAGTCTACTTTCAGGTCATAGTTGTAAATTTTGATACAGCATATAGTCAGCATGGTGATTCTCACGTTTTTACCTTGTTGGGACCAAGGCATTCCTGGAAAGCCTCACCTATCTCCGCTTCATTGCTGTAAGCTGCTGCGCAATCAATGTGGCGATAACCCACACTTAGGGCATGTTTCACTGCCTCTTTCACCTGTAATCATAAAAAGATTACCCAATGCAATCAGTAGAAAGGGACACATGACTGGGGGGGGGAACTGTTGCGTGAAAGGGGCAAAGCGGTTTTGGCAGAAAATAAACCCCCTTGCATTCTAACACTCCTCACCGAGGTGGGAGGCTAGGTGTGGCTAGGTTTAAATTCTGACTGATGCCCAATTCGCCACTATCAGTCCAGTCGTATTTAACATGTATTAAACTGTTA
>VYZM01015059.1:148401-171788 GCA_013398915.1 Dromas ardeola
CCTTGGGCTATTTTTATACTATTTTTTACCTTCAAGGTGGAGTTTGAGTGACTTTAGTCATAAATACCTTTATTATGATTGGTGTAAAATTCTCTCACTTCACGTTTAAAGGTATAGTTTACGAAAAATTCAGGGCGCAGACTCAAGGAGGAGTGGTCGCACCTTGGAGGCGGGTAGCCTTCAGGATGGAGGTGTGTTTTGGTACTATAATGACATTATAATGAGCAAAGTTCGCACAAAGGACAGCATTTCATCAAAATTTGACAAAATGTTGGCTCAGACTTGCAATTAGGCAGCTTATCGGTTCCAGAGTACCATCTTGTTTCCCATATCTGCTATACGTCACAGGGCAAGGCCACGGAAGATTACATTCCGTTCCATCCCCCGTGTAGCTTCGCAAGCAATATTGTACAGGGAATCGCTGATGTTGAACTCATGCCAGCTGCAGCTGTTTTCTACCTCAGAAGCCTCTTGATTTTATACTTTTCCTTAATGTGTGAACAATGCTGTACTTCAGTATTTTTGGCGAATTTAGCAATTAGTCCACAGGGACCCCCAAACATTAGGGACTTTGTGAGGAACAGCCCCAAAGTACACACCTGCATAAGGTCATGAGACTCAAAGAGAGCAGGCTACAGTTCTCTGCAGCACAGCCTTTAGGACTAAAGAGCTAATTGCTAGCAGATGCTCCAAGAGTAACAAGAAATGAACCACGCACACAGGCCAGCACGCAAGAACTCACCAAACAGAACAAGGATTCATGCTTAACTAGAGTTGTCACACTTTTCTGAAGTATCAAGTGAGCAATAAGAAGCAGTTTTCAAATAAATCATGCCTGAATATTAACCCATGGCCTGCAGGGAATCTTCTGATGAAGCTCACAGCTTTGCATTTTGCATTCCACGTTGTTGACAATGAAGGTGTTGCCAACAGCCACACATCCCTCACTCCATATTGTTACACGTAAGCCAGAACACTTGGGAACAAAGGCTCTGTATTTCAAATCTTTTTCTGCTTTTGAAAGCTCTAATGAAGCACAAGCACAAAACACATTCACATGTGGGCCTCAAATATGGAGGAAGTCTAGAAACTAAAGAAGGAAATGCAGACTGGCATCTTTTCAAGGATTCTTAAATAGCTTTTGAATAAAGATTTTTAATAACCAATTGTGCAAGAACCAAGAATTACTCAGACTGCAGCGTAGTCAGTCATTAACTCCCGTTAGGCTGATGAGCATTAAGTAAAATCTATTTTATTTAACTTCCAGTGGACAGTAAGCACACGTTCTCTTTGACATCTGCCCATCTCAAGTGCTACAGTCTTGTAAGAGTACGTCTTATCTGTACAGTGATTTCTATACATTGCTCTTCTCTGACTTGTCTCTCAAGACTATGCGAGACTGTAAATTACTCTGTGTGTAAGGCTTGATGCAGTAGGGACCTAATCTATTTATAGAGATTATGTCTCTCTTGTCAAGAAATTAAAAAATGCGTCCACAAAGGCTAGAGAGACTGATTTTTTTCAACTTAAAGTACTGGCATTTTCAATTTTAAAGCTTACAAAATTATTACCAACAATTAAAAACATGTACAATCCTGCTTTCAGATGCTACAGAAAGGGGGAATCAGATATGAAAAAGATATCACTTCTACTGGTGGATTTTATTTATTTTTCTTGTCAAGGACTGCCGTAAAGGCAGACACAGGATATTCTGACTGCATTCCTTGGCATTTTGAGGGGAAAACTGGAATGTAGGCCTGTTTCCCCTAGCTAGAATGACAAAGCACTTCTGTTACAGCAGTGAAGTAAGCTCTTCCTTTCTCTAGGATGGTATTTACAGTCCTTGTTTCACTTTCACAAAGACATTCCTCAGGAGGCTGCTACAAAGTCAAGGTCGTAGTAATTCTGAAGTCACTTGAGACATACTAAAAGCTTTTAAGACTCAATATCCATGTTCCAAAAAGGTGGGAGCTGTGGAACAGAAGCAGAGAGGAAAGGCAAAAGAGCAGTGTTCTTTCTCTGTACTAATCCCCCATTTCCTCTACCAGGATAATACATTTTTTTTTTAATCCAAACAGGTACAAAACTTGCCATAAAACAAAATGGGCACTACATGCAGAAAACCAGGGATAAGACACTCCAAACACATCTCTGCAAAGTGATAAAAAGGAGGCCATATTTCTATGTCAGAGTGTTTTGATAAATTTCTAGCACTGAAAAACTGGGACTGGTCATTTAAATAAGGTTTGGATTTGGGCAACATTTATACTTGTGTAAACTACTCTTAGCCCACTAAGACATTCCAATGTGAACTGAGAGCTCCGGTTCCATGCACAAGGCAAATAATCAAGAGAAAATGTGCAAAAAAACATTTCTTGTGCAGGTGGGAAACCCTAATAACAGACAGCTGTAAATCTAAAAAGAGTACTTTGTTTTAACAGAAAGTTTTGTATTTTTGAGATTATGTTCAGATGGGTACAAGCATTTCCTGTGGGACTGGGGCGGGAGGGGGAAGAAAAAGATGACAGAAGCACTTGGAGCTTCACATGCTTCTGGATATTTGGTGCTGTGAAATAATAGCAGCCAAAGGATCCCTCAAACTTTCCATATCTTCTTTAGTTTAGCCTGGCAATACTGCTATGGAAGGAACAACTACTGAGTTCCTTTTCCATTGGGGAAATTGAGTCACACAACTTAAGACTTGGCCTTCTACCCACCCTCTTTTGTTTTTGAAGACGGAGGAACACAGTATTGCCAACAACAGTGGCAGATTCAGAAACAGAATCTGAAAGTCCCAATTCATTATAATATCCATTACTAGATTTCCAGTTCTTCAATTTGCCCATCGCAAGGTGAAAAACTAACAAGCCATCTTCATACTTGCAAGCAACACAGCGTTCAAGTGACTAGGGAGCCTCTTCTGCACAGCTCCAAGCCATTATGAAGAGTCTTTCACTCTTAACAGTTCCAGTCAATAATACTTGGAAAGAAAAGGCACTGACAGCCTCCCCTGCTTCCTGCAAAGTTGACACATTTTAGCAGTACATTTGATGAAGGGAAATAGGAAAAAACCACACAAACAACAACACAGATCACCAGTCCACATCATATTCAGATGCAACATAACTGGACATGTGTGCTGTATCACAGTTTGTACATACTGTACTAAAATTTGCTGAAAAGGAACTCAGACCACCACATAAGTAATGCTGATGTTCCCTAAAATAAAGAGTTTTGCCTCCTGTCCTTCAGATGTGGAATTCAAGTTCCTCCCTTAATACATACTAGTAGTAGTAGTGAATTTTTGTGCATGTAAGAAGGATTCTCTAGATTGTCTAACAAACTTTTCAAGAACTAAAAAGTCTCCTCCACAGATGCAATCCTGTCACAAGACACCCAGTCTGACTGGTTTTCTGAGGTACACATTTCCTCCTCAGCTTTCTTGAGGTTTTGCACAGAAAAATACAACTTCCCTCAACCCCACATCTCTCTCTCCCCACAGAATCAGCCTCTGCCACAGCAGGTTAGACTGTTCATCTGGTGGGGATCAATCCTCCAGGTTGAAAGGATGGCCCACTTGAGAGCAGAGAACAAAGCATGAAAGGATTACAGATAATCAAGCTCCAATATTAAAAAATCCAATACTAAAAAAAAAAGCATGCTACAAGTATTTTTGATGCTCCTATCTGAATGGACTTCTCTTTGAACTCATTCATGCTGCCAGTTCATAAGCGTCTGTACTGTGTTCCCTTCCACTCGGTAGCCCTCCATCATGTTCCCATGGTAACATGTAAAACAAATTTCTCTTCTAGCATTTGATCATGTAAGATAGAAAACATCATATTATTTTAAGTTAGTCTTCCAATGTGAATTTAGATTCAATAACTTCCACCACCTATTCTTACCATCTAGGAAACTAGGGCTGCAGTGACACCTTTGTAGTGGACCACCAAGATCTGGCTACAAGGACAAGGCTTGTTTAGGATCAGGAATAGTAACAGCAATAATAAAGAAATTAATCAAGACAGTAAGGTCAGGATTGAAAAGCAGCTTGGCAAGGAAAATAATTACAATCTGCAAAATATTTACCTGAAATAATCTAAAAACTCTCTACTTCCACTCTTGCTTCTAATGCAGCCCTTGCACAAAACAGCTTTTGATAAACAGCTTCTACTTGGGAAACAACTAGATTAAATACAATCAATTATTATTATTCTGCTTCTCTAGATTTTTGGCCCTTAGCCTTTAATTCACAATTGCAATTGTTCTCCCTAAACTACATCATGTCCTTTTAAAGGTAAATCATTTGGACACTGCCAAATTGCTGGTATGCTTCTGAATTTGATAAATCTCCATGTAAAAAACGCAAACAATGCAAACAATTTTGAAGAGTGATAAATACTAATTTATTTATTCCATAGGAAAGGAATAGTAGCAACTTCTGTAACTCTGGTCATTTTCACTGCACTTTCTAGATCATGTCTTCAATACATTCTAGGAGTAAGTCTTTGAAGATTGTAAATATTCCACAGAAGTGACTCCCATTGACTTCTATAGGACCCCAAAGATGATCTCTGGATCCCCTGTGGGGTTCAGCTGCTAGAAGTGCTGCTTACTATGGCAAAATCCATCTGAACTTGGTTTAAATTATGCACAAGCAGGATCTTTCCAAGTGGTTTTCTAAGATTGCACTTTCCTCAGAACAATTAGTGCACAAAATAAACAATGCATTCATATTTTGTTTGTTTAGTTTCAGGCATTTGTTTTAGCACAATGCACATTAAACTGCTTTGGGTGCACAGAAATTCATCAATTAAGTTCCTGCATGTTAATAAACTTAATTCAGCTGTCAGTTGATGTTTTAAGTGGCAGAGCTGAACATTCACCCTTGTCCTCATTTAGGAGGTTGACTGAGCTCTCAAACCAACTTATCTTCCACATTAGCACAGCTTCTATTCCCAACAGATCCACTGTCCCGACAGTTGTTTGGACAGGAAGCCCAACAATAAAATTGCTCTGAATAGATTTAATTTTTATAGCTCATTTCCCACCTTTTCCTCTAGCTGGCATGCGCAAATAGCAAAACGAGTCATCTTGAGAAGGGCTTTAACTTTCCCTCTCAGTCAGGAGCATAATGCCATCCGACATACTTTAAAAACCATCATGAAGCTAACACAAAAGGCATTAAAAACAACATTTAAAACAACAATAACGACCAAGAATTCCACCAAGCAAGAGGACACTCCACATACTTGCTATGAAAGGCAACCTCTGCCCCCAGGAATTTATCTTTTAAATAAATGAAACAGAAAGGAAAGGACAGACAAGGGCAGAAGTATTACAGTAGGAGGCACGGTCCACAGCGTGCAAACATTCCCACAGACAGTTTGTAATAACACACAGAATGGCTTCCAAGTGTGGTGTTGACAATTCATTGGATTTAGAAGTGAATTTAGAGTGAATGTCTAATGACACGTTAGTCGTCTTAGTCTAAAAGCAGGGTGACCCAAGCAAGTTCTTTGTTTTTCTGCTAAATGTAGCCTGACCACTGGAACAGGACTTATTACAAGAACAACTAGGGTTCTTGCCTCACAAAATAATGCTTTCAGCTGAGTCATCTGCCAAAGTCAGAGGGATGTCTGGTCAAACTGGCAGCCTGAGGACTTACCAGGGGAAGAGTCAGGCACCGTATTACAGCTACAGTATTTTCCTTGTCTCACCCTACTCATTAGTCTCTTTCTGGACTCATCTCCCAGAGCACCACTGCCTGAGGTCTGTGTTAACAAGTCTTAAGGGAACTTCTGCTGCTGCTTTTGTGCCTTAAGATGTTAAAATCATGCAAATACATACATACATACATTCCACTGACTTCACTGGACCTAAGACTAAAACCATTCAAGCGAAGGACCCAGGCCTCAGACCCAGGATCTTCAGAAAATGCGCACAAACCACAAACACTAGTTGAGAGCGCAGTGTTGTATTGTTCTCTGCTTACTTGGCCACGTTCACTTTTCCAAGTTCCCAGTCCTATGAGAGGCATCTTCTGCCCAGTGTGGAGTGCAACGAAGTTGCATGCTGGAGACATTTTTGCCTAAAAAAGAAAAAGAACAAACTAAGTTTTGCAGCAGTTCAGTAAGTTGCAACACTTCGCCTTTTCTATGCAAAAAGAAATAATTAAAATCATAGAGGTCCTCATGATGCTAGAATAAAGCTGAGGTAGCTTCTTTATAGATTTTACTGGTATAAAGGAGATGAATATCTACCCTGGAGAGAACAGAAAAAGAGCCCTCCTTTACAGTGCCCAGGCTTAAGATTCCTCAGGGTTGAGAAAAGCAAAAAGAAGCATCCTGCAATAACATACAATTAATACAAAAGCTCAGGTGAAAACATGCTTTTTCTTTTTTTTAAATTAGCAGCAAGCATTGATGAGGCAGAAGGGCACAAGAGATTTTTGTCTGCCCTTAGGGTAAAATAATTCCATAGGACTTCTGCACTAAGTCTTCCACTTTTACCAACTCACTAACAGCTGGCTCAAGAACCAAGCTCTAATTATTGCTGCAGTTAGGGATAAACACATTCTGTTAAAAAACAGCTGCTGCAGATTAAAGTTTGAAGACCTGATACAGGGTTTGATTAGGAGTGAATGGTAAAGGCATTTATGAAGGCATAGCCCACAAAACCAAAAGAAAACAAAAAATAATGGTCCAAAGAACATCACTACTGAAGGATCAGTCCCATCTTTTTATACCAGATATGTGCTTTCTCACCCTTGAATCCCAATTTTCACCAACTCAGAGCTGAACTACAGCTCATTACCAAGGCTGTCTGGCATTGTGAAGAAAAACAAACATTTTGGCTTCCTCTGCAACAAGCGTAACGGTTTATGAATTGTTACACACCTGCAACAGGCAAATGCTACCAAATGAGAAGACTTTTTTTTTTTCCCCAAACACTAAAAAACCCTTCTCTGATGTGAAGTGGGGGCTAGCAAAGTGGACAAAATGGAGACACTTTCAAAGGTGGATACTAGAAAGTAACACCTCAGTACATGGATCATGTAAAACTGATGCATATATAATTTTTTTTAATTGTTCTGACATAGAACTATAAATAGCTGGGTACATAGTGAGCTAAAATACTAGGTTCTTACATATTTGTGTGGTTTTAATCCCAAAATAACTTTCTGTCTTCCTGCTCTTTTCTGTGTCCCTGCTCCATCAGAAATGGACACCATCGTTTAGAAAACTGAAAGATTCTTTGTTCCCATACTACCAAAATCAACATGTAGACTCTGGTGGAAATTTGAGACTAAGAGCTCAACTCTTGCATAAGATGCATTTCAAGTACAAACAATGCAATAGTTAGCATTGCTCTTAAAGGAAGTGTCACACACCTGATTTAGCACAAATTCACAGAAGAGTAGCGTTTTTCTGTTACTAAAGGGAGAATGAAAAAAAGATCATGCAGAGTGAGTAGTCACTTCGAGCCTGGACTTCTCTCTCATGCCTAGCACTGTGATATCCAAGCATTTTCCCTGTGAAATTCAACAGAACAAAGGTCCAGCAGGATCTTCCATTACCCGTTGCTTGCTTTACAGCTGCTGCAAACAGCAATCTGCTCACAATGGCAAAGCTCTTCATCAAAAAAGAAGGTTCTACAGTGTGTCCCAATGTTCTCACAATATACGTTTCTGGTCAAACTGTTAAAAAAGAAATGGCATTCAGGATGCTGACTAGCTGATTTCAGCAGAAGCTGAGGAAGTTACTTCCCAAATTCTGCTGTGTCCAAACATTAATGTTATTTGTTTAAAAAAAAAAAATCAAGAGTGGAACCATGTAATGTTGGTTGAATGGCTGACACTGTAGGAGGAATACATGTTTTCAAAGCAGAGCATTCACAGAGCATACCATCCCAAAATAGCTCTGCCTTCTCCATGTTATCATTTCCCTCAGATAATTAAGTCCTAGCTGATGGATGTGCTTGCACAGAAATTTTTTATTTTCAATTTCTTGCTTAGCTTCTCAAGCCATATTTTCGTAGATTTACACCAGACACCGACCAGCACACTTGTTTTACAGAGACATAATAGATTAGTTCGATCCTGACCTGAAGGCCATCGCACACCAAGGATTTAGTGATCCACGTAACAGTTAACCTGAGTAGGTCCAGCTTTGCCTTGTGCTGCGCTTCATGTACAGCATGGCTTTCAGCCTGTGCTGTGGGACACACATCCCATGGCCACAGATAAGCTCAACAGCTATTTCTAACGGGAGTCTGCAGGCAGCTCCCACTTGGCACCTGCAATTACACCACCTACATGCCTTTATCTAAAAAAGCAGGAAGTTCTCATGCAAACATCCTATCTGTTTGACAGTAGAAATGATGAATAGAGTAGTTTTCTTGTAAGATAATACCCATTAGTTCAAGTGACTAAAACAGGGTAACCCTTTCTATGGACAGGATCTGCACAACATGCCAGGCGTGAATCAGAGGAGGTCTGTTCAGTGCTGCACGACTCAGGGTTCCCAGCACCTGAAGGGATGTAAGATTATCAGTGCTATCCTCTTTCTTTATAGGGTTAACTCTAACAAATAGCATTTGAGATGATACTTTACAGAGTCTTACTGGGATTTTAACAGATCAGCATCTCCTCGTGCAAAACAGTAGCTAAACTAATGGCTCTGAATTTGCACTGAGATGTATTAAGTTCAGATGTTAGTGCTGAAGGCATCAGTGAACCAAACTGTGTGTGTACATCTATTTTTTGGGGTAGAAAGTCAGAAAGAGAACAACAGTGATAGCAGTATTATCTTCTATTCTGAATTTGCATAGCAATTTTTTAGTTAGCTACATGCAAGTAGGTGCTTTTTACCTGAATTGCATTGCCTAGGTAAAGGTATCTTCTCACACTATGCAATACAACTAGACTTAAGGCTTTTTGATTCACATTGGCCTATAACACAACTATATGCTTGAAACAAACATGTTACACAATCATCTTAAATGCAACAGTTCAGCCCAGAAGACAAGGTACACGTTTAATCAATAACTAACATCAGCACTTTTTCTAAGAACCATCTTGCTTTATATAACACTGTTGTATATTAACGTCGCAGAGAGTTTAGAGCTACAGCCTCTGGAAGACTGGGAACATGCCAGAATTAGAGACACTGGAAGAAAACACACTAATTAATACTTTCCACTCAGATTATTCCCCTAACAAGGAGACGTAAGAGAACTACAATGTCTGCAAGCCATCGTTATTTCATTCATTAAAAAGCTGGAAGCCTCTTTTTAGAAAGGCAAAGCCAAAAATAAGCATAGAAGCAAACTAGTTCTGGAAAAGTAATATGTGGTTTTGGCTTAACAGTACCCAACTATTGCCACATTCACATAAAAGAGTTAAAGCTCAGAGCAATTCAAAGGTGGTGTAAGCAGCCTGGCCAGGAGGATGCTTTAATAACCAGAGAAGCATAAGCCACAGCTGTGCATCAGCCCACAGTTACAACTCATTTTTAATGCAAAGCAAGAACTCTCCCATCAGTAAACCATACATAAACATGAATTAAATTAATATGCACAGATATGCAAATAGGTATATATTGAAAATGCGGAAGTCCCCGCTACCAAACCGCTTCGTGCCCCGTAAACGGGGACTAACCCTCCATATTTCGGCTCCCCCAGAGGCGCCAAACGTGCACCTTATCGGGGTGGCCCAGGGCGGGTACGCCCGGCGGCGGGGAGGGCGATAAAGCCACCCCACTTCACGTTCACTCACCAGCACACCACCCAGCACCGACCGCTTGTACCGCCGCCGCGGAGCTTCCGCTTCCGGCCGGGAGCTGCCACTGGGCTGGCCCCGCCGGGAACGGGCTCCGGCGTTTTGATTTTCGCAGCGCTAACCGGGCTTTGCGGGTTTTCCCTCCCGGTGCGGGGCCAGTCGCCCCCGCAGCACCGGCCCGCTCCCGGGCTTGCCCCGTTTGTCTTTCTGTGGCTCTCTGTTCGGTTCCCATCGGGAAATTCCCACCGCCCAGGCTGTCCCGTTCACAGCCGAGCGCTCAAGTGATAAACCCGATAAACTGCACCACACAGGGGGAAGCTGCAACACACAAACCTAATGGATAAAGGCTACAGGAGCTCTATAGCAGTCATATAAAAGTCTCCTTGTCGGCTGTTTGCCTTGGCCTCTTCAAACTGTTTTTACTGTTCGGACGACAGAATTTCCCCAGTTTTGTTTGCAGCCCTAAATAATAGGAATCCGGGGAAAGTGCAAAGCCAGTCACACTCGTTTTGCTTCAGCTAATAAAAGGTGCTAAATAAAAGGTGCGCCAAGAGTAAGAAGTGGCACTTCCCGAGAGGACCGAGGCCCCTTTTGTTGCAGGTGCACAAGAATGTGTTTCCTTATTTGCCCAAGAAGATTGAAAGTAAGATTAAAGCAGAGTGATTTTACCTGAGTGCTTACTTCTGGGTAGGTACAATCTTGCTGTTGTAGTCAAAGAGATAACCTTCAACAGGTGCAGACTTTGGCCTGTAAGTGAGGGAAGATCTAATCTTAAACACAACTCAAGAAAATTATAACCAGTTTCAACTTTTACTCCAGGCTTCCATTTTTATAAGTAACTTATAAACATTCAGAATTTGAAAATAGTAAGATTAGATCAGAAATAAGGCAATCTATATATCCCATGGGGTTTTGAAGACGCTGTTATTTATTTCCAGAAAGATAATTCTGCTACAGATTCTTTCTCTGCTGTTCTGACTTGAATGGCTCAGGAGGCTTAAAGGCACAAAGGTTAATTAATCTCTTGGGCATGCACATGACCAGATTTTTCTGTTGTGCAGCCTGTTTTGAAAAAATACAGGACAGTGGAAAGAGAGTGCAAGGACAAGACAAGACAATTAAAAGTGAGAGAAAACAGAAAATCGAGAAGAGGAAAGAATAAAGGGGGAGGAATCACTGCTGGGTTTGATTTATTTTTTTACAGAGACCCTGTCAATCACAAATCCATTTGAAAATCCACAGTCTTAATGCAATAGAAGAAGCTTGAATTATATTAATATCACATATGAAAACTTTAACAAACCTCAGCCTCTGATAATGTAATAGGGAGTAAACAAGAAAAGTCAAGGAAGATTAAAACATTTTGTCATCAAAAGGCAGTGATTATCCAAATATACAGTTTGTTAATTAAAAAAAAAAAGATACGTAGAGAAGGAAAAGGTAATGCAAGACATTGTGACCTAGAAATACGGTCTTCACTTGAGCAAAACAAAGAAAGCAACTATGTGCATTGTATATTTAATGATATGTAATTGTTTTCATTAAAACTATTGTGTAGCACCAGCTG
The DNA here is from genome assembly GCA_013398915.1 of Dromas ardeola. Classification (NCBI taxonomy): domain Eukaryota; kingdom Metazoa; phylum Chordata; class Aves; order Charadriiformes; family Dromadidae; genus Dromas; species Dromas ardeola. The sequence continues at coordinate 159,750 of VYZM01015059.1, forward strand.
CTTGTGCATAAATGCCCCACGGCTTGGGAACATGTCAGTTGTTGACTTTTCAGTTGACTTTCTGCATATATTATACTAAAATGTCTCCACGTGGCCAGGATTTTACTCTGACTGTGCCCCTGATGGTAGCATGTGCACACAGTAAGTTCGGTATGTTCAGGATTCAGTGGGCTTTCTGCACGCGCAGTGATCAGCTCTACAGAACATGCGTGATGATGTCCTAACGTGCTGGCTTTAGAGGGCACACATGATAGGGGTTGGAAGAGACCTCTGGAGATCATCTAGTCCAATGGATCAGCTCTGCTGTAGAACTGATGTGCCCCGCATTGCCCAAGCCCAGTTCACGCTGCTGTTCCAACTAAGTTCATCTTATTCTAGAAGTCCTGCATACACTTACATAAAATCTTCAAACTATCTTCCAACAACATGCACAGAAACCCAAATGTGTGCTAGTGTTCTGAAATCGAACCCATTTCTTCGCCTTTGTTTTTACACAAAGCAGGGGTTTTGCTTTTCACGTCAGGGACACATTCCCAACCAAGATACATGTGAAATACTTGTGATCAAAATGATACATGTAAAATCTGGCATGGTTGCCCATTTGGGAATCTCTGGATAGTTCCAGTGCTCCGGGACTGCAGGGCCAGACAGCTCCTCTTTGTTAATACATAAACTACGTATTGTGGCCATAGCAGTATGGATGGGTGCAGAGAGGCCTACACTGGGGCTTCTGATGCTCCATGCTAATCAGGTACAAGCTGATCCTGTCTGGTAGCTATTTTAGCAGAACACTACACCACAGCTAATCCGCTGTGTGAAGAACAGAATACGGAGAAGCAAGGTGTGGAGAGGAATCTCTCCTTCCAGCGCTTACTTGGGTAGACATGCCCTTTCTTTCTTGGAAAATTTAATTATTTTTTTTTATCTAAGTAGCATCTTACATCTAAAGATTGAAAAAGGCTACAGAAGCCCATCTGCTCACTGAACAAGGAGCATCCCTGAAAATTTTATCACTCCAAAACCTCCAGAAACTGATGTTTGGAAAGATTAGCTCAGAAACTAATCAAAAATAATGAGGCCATGGACATATGAATGAAAAGGCAGTGCTTAGGGCACAAACCCGGAACAAACTGCATTGTGGTAGCTATGCAAAATGGGTGTATTATGCATCTGAAAGTGTGAGAAATGAGCATAACAAGCATTAAAGGAGTCTGAAACCATGAGAAAGTCATTACTGCTTTGTCCATTGGTAAGCATGCTAGAGCTGCAGTAAGACTACATTGTTCTAGATATTTAAATTAGGACTAGCTGACTTTTCAGGGGTTAATCGCCTGAGTTGATAGGTAGGTGTATACATGTCTCAATTCATAGACCTCAATTATTGTAACAACATTGATGTTAAGAAAGTAACAAACTTCTTTCTGCAAAAGATTAAGCATGCTATAACAACTGAAACAGCAGTAGATAAATTATTTGCATTAAGGTGAGTGCAATTTTTTTTCTGAGTACGCATACACGTGATTTTGCTTTTATTATTTAAGGAGTAATTTCATCTGGTACCGAAACCAGTCATCTCTTGGGTGAATCACCACATGGGTATGGTCACCCAGCAACGCTACACAGTGATGTAGATGGCAAACATTTAAAGTTTGTTACTCCTTTGTGGTTTTCTCCTTGTTATGATTTATAATCAGGTTTTAACAGGTATAAGAAACACAACTTTAAACTGCAAAACAGGAGAGTAAAAATCAGTTGGTAAACACATTTATCGCTTTTGACTACAGCAAGCAGTTTTGTCATGTCCTTAATGGCCTTTAGTATTCATTATTTAATAAAACTTTTATATTTAAATTCAGGGTTTGGTCCTCAAAAAGTACCAGACTGCTTCAATTCAGTCTTGAATCCAAACACAATGCTTATAAAGATTCACTCAGGCCCAATATCCCTCAGAGCAGCTTTGCTCTGGGAATGAGTCAAAACTCCCTGAAGTGAATATTGTATCTTCCAAGAGTTTCCATCCTACCCCTGAAACTCAGAGATTAGACTTAATTTAGTTTTCGGATTTTTTGCTGACTTGAATGACTTGGATCAGTCTTCCCATTGATGAAGAAGAATCAATGAAAACCTCGGGAATTAGTAACAGGTTGAGAAGCCAGTTGATAATACAGAGCAAGAGGATAAAAATTTGACCCCAGACCTATACAACACTGTGAATGCTTATTGTTCGTTAATAAGGTCGGATTGTATTGATAATGAAGTAAATGCCTAACTCCCATTCACGTAAATGAACATCAGTCATCTGTTATTTTCCCTCGAAATCCTGTGTATCCTCCGTCTCCTTTGTGATTTATAATAATTACAGCTTTCTTATACGAAGGCATTAAAAAGTAATTTATTCTTCCAGTAAGCCGTCTGAATCATCTTCCCATTAATCATTTACAACTATTACACTGGGTATTTCCACGGCACCTCCCCGAACACTCTCCAGAGAATTATCTCCATTTATTCAAATTATTTTTGCTTCTTTCAACAGTCCGGGGCCGTGTCCCCGTTCAGATAAAGGCGGTAATAGCCCGCTATCGACCAGGGATAGCTGCAAATCCGCCAAGTCATGCTGCCCTTGCAAGTGACGGACAGGGCAGGGAGGGGCGGCGGAGGCGGTGGCGGCACCCCCCTTCCGCGGCGGCGGAGCCCGTCTCCTCGCGAGACCGGGGCGGGTATAAAGGGGCCGGTGCGGGGGGGCTGCCGCAGTGTGGGCCTTCCTGCGGCGGAGGAGAGTGAGGGGTGGTCGGCTCATTGTGTAAGTGTAGGGGGCGGTGAGGGGGGGGGGAGAAAAAAGAGAGTGTGAGAATGCGTGCCGCAGGGCAGTGTTCATTTGGGGTTTTGCACGTTGCTTTCTCTTGTGCGTTTTTTCTTAATTTTTTGTTTGCCTTTTTTTTTTTTTCCCCGCCCCCGCTGCGCAGATGGGGTCTTGAGCAAAGCGTGCAGGGCGAGCTCTTGCTCTCCGCATTTCTCTCCGCATCTGCGGCTGCCGCTTCCTTTCCTCGCTTATTTTCCCCGTCTTTTTGTGTGGGGGGCAGGTAACCCTTTACTACGCCCTGGTCTTTATCAGCTCTCCCCGTTGCGCTGCCCGGGGAGGAGCCGTGGGTCTCCGGGGCGGAGTGGGGGGAGCGCAGCCATGCCGGGAGCGGAGCGGACTCGCCGGGCTGGGCTGGAGGCTTCGGATGAAGGCGGGCCGGGCTCCCGCTTCCGAGTCTTCTTAATAAAATAGAGTTCTGTATTCACCTTGGTGGGGGGGGCAGGCGTCCCCTGTCGCTGCGGGGGGGAATGCTTTGGTCTTCGCTGTCTCAGCGAAGCGAGTTCCGCGGTCGGTGCATGCCCGGCTGCGGCGCGGTCGAACCGAGGGGGCGTGTGGCTCTTCCCCGACCGCAGCTCAGCAGCTCAACCGCGTTTTTGCGACGGTCTGAAGGTAGCAGAGCGGAAGGCTGACGGTGTGTTTTGAAGCGGCCTTTCGCTCTTGTTCAGGATATCCTAAAGGTATGAATTACTAATTAAAAGCGCAGGCCTGGCTTATAATTGCAGCTTGAAGATAATTGAGGCCGTGCGCGGCTGTGAGCAACAGAAAGATATTCTGGCCTGCTTCAAGTGTACTTGATTTGCAGCGTCCATTCACCTTTCCTCGAGAATGAAAGGAAATAACATACCGAGCCTGTAGTCTCTGGGTCTGTGGGTTAGGAAATGCTGCGGCTAAAAATCCAAGCAGAACATGTGAGAACTCGTGCTAACCCTGCACAAAAAAGCAGAAGTGTTGGTAGGTCCCAGGAGGTGCTCTGAGGAAAGCAGGTGGTTCTCTTGCAGTACAAGGCAACTAAATCTCCTGCCAGCGCTGAAGGTTTTTCATGTTGACTAAAAAGGGGGCAATCACTTGTACTTTAAAAAGGGGAAATATCAGAGTGGCCTGACAGCTTTTATTTGACATTGAATACCTAGTAAAATACTCCAGGGATTGCTGATGAAATAAATATAGGAGGACTGGCATAGCACCGAGTAAAAGCATGACCTTGAGCTTGAGTGATGGAAAAGAATGTAATTCAGTGATAAAAGGTGGGGTCATGCAAGATAGGCAAGATGGCTATTGCTTAGAAGATAAAACTCACTAGTTGGAGGCATCTCAAATAAATATTGTGCAATGACTGTCCACCCTGTCCCTCTTAGAGAACTGCAGCTTCAGAATTGCACCTGCATTCATGGCTACATGTGATGCTTGGCAGAGGGATGATTGATGCCTTCCCACTAGACTGTTTCAGTGCAATCCTGTGAATGCTCTGTAGTTCTGACCACATTTGTTCATAGAATGAATTCATTCATAAGACTCGCTCCCAGTCTGCTGCAGTTGAAGGCTAAACTGTTGGATGAACATGGGGATAAAGAGCTTTGTTGCAAAAGGCAGTTAAAAACATTGTACAGTCTGACGCTTCTCAAAATGAAAACTGAGAGGTAGTTGGTTACTGTCTGTGTACTGTCAGGGTATGTAAGAGAAACTTTCAAAGGTAAAACTTTTACTGAGAAGACTCTAAACTGGTAAGTTTAAACTTGGATTGAAGGATAAATGTTTATGAATTATGGGATAGTCCTCCAGGAAAAAAGTGTCTGGCAAGGGGGGAGAAGCCAAGAAATGAGGTGCTCTCAACCTTTTTTAGAATTGACTTAGTGCCTTGTAGGCAGGACTTGGAATAATCCTTGAATCTCAGCTTTCCTTGGCAACATGAGACTCATGCTAACCTTTCAGAGGTTTTTCATCACCAAGGCAGCCAGTGCTTGTAGTAGTGTATAGAATGACTTAAGTGAAATTACTTTTAAGAAGATTGAGTTGAAGAAATGAAGTTCATAAAGTTACCTATTTGAAAGATTATGCTCTGGAAGCAACTGGAATTCTAAAGTGATATACTGCATTCCCAGACTGGGCAAAAAATACTGCACAGGGTATATTACAAATGACTGGCTTTTAGGGCAGGCAGCCAGAAGTGGAGTTTTCTTGTCCTTGTATACCCTCTTACTCTTGTTCTGTAGACTTGCAGTGGAAATGACCTAGCTGTACAGGTTTAAGACTTTGTGAGATTTTCATTGCTAACATAGAAAAAGTGCAGTTATGCGGAGTGCTGATCTCTGGAGGTCAATGAAAGTTCTGTTCTTCTGGAATCAACAGGGAGATAAAGTTTTGAGGGCTTAAATTCCATTGTAGACTTGAACAAGGACCTCCTCATCAAAAATTCTGAACACCAGACTCTCTAACTCATTCACCTAGTGGAACTGGGAGACTTACTGAATACTGCTAAAACTCTAGAAGGTGATGAGCTGTTGCTGGTCAAAGATAACCATTACTGTATCATTTGGAGGCTAACGAGCCATAGATCTTGAAGTGCTAGTAATCTATATAGTGGCTCCGTATGGATATCTAGGCTGTGATTATTGAACTGCATCTTATGGTATTGTTGTTCTAGGAAAAAAATGCCAGTGTTTTGACTGGACTACCCATGTGACAATACTAAAACTAATTTCACTCTTAAGCCTCCTGTTGCAAGACCAAAATCTGATAAACTGTTTTTGGTGTTCAGTCTAAATTGGTAAGATGCTTTGAATAAATACCTACTTTCGGGTGCAAATGTACTATTATCTAAATTGTATTGTTATTAACTCTTATCTAGATTAAATCAAGATGTCTTCAGGAAACGCTTTCATTGGAAAACCAGCCCCTGACTTTACTGCCAAGGCTGTAATGCCAGATGGACAATTCAAAGACATCAAACTCTCTGACTATAAAGGTAAGATTATGCGATTCTCTAATTATACAGCTATAATCTGGCCATACATAGGAGTGGCGGGCATCTAAGGATACGTCTTGATTTTAGTTTTGAAGTAGTAGTGACTACTTGGCAGTAGACTGAAATATACACCTTGTGCAGTGGTTCTCAGTGGTGGCTGGAGTATGCTTGGGAGGCTGTCAGCAGTATGGCTGCATATCCCAGCTACGATAATTGTTGCTAATTAGCATAAAACTTCTCTAAACTGTTATCTTGGATCAGGCTTATTTGTCTTGTCTCTCATACTATGAGACTGATGTAACATCTCCAAAATACTATGTGGAACAGCAGAGTCTTCTCTTGTAGGTTTTCTGTCAATGGAAAGTAGATTCTTTAACTAATGAAGTTCTTTTCCCTAGAGTACTAGTAAAATGTTTGCCTTGACAAAAAAAGCTTACTAAAATCAAAGGGTGGTGAATAGGCATAGGCTAATCACCCACTCAGATTAAAATGTCTCCTTGTCTTGTAGCCTTTCAGGCCTGTGGGTTTTTTTTGCACTCTGTTACTAATCAACCACAGGGTCTTCTAGTGCAGGTACTAGGTGTACTCTGGGCAGGCCTATGGGAGTAGACCCAGGAGGCAGGTATTCCCTGTCAGATTTGACAGTCTGGTTCTGCAGATGTCAGTTGGGTAGGGTTCTGAGTTACTAGCAATAGAGTGGCCTCCGAGAGTGTTGCAAATGGCATTTGGCTGAAGTGTAAATCCCCTAGGTGCTTTATGGGCTTGCCACCTATACAGCAAATCTTACAATAGAGGCATCTTAAAGGTAGTGTTGTATCAAGCCCTTTCTCTATCACCGTTTGAATGGTTGATATTGAATATGACAACTCTTATAAAGGTACGAGAGATTAACTGGTTATACGACTCTTCTAGGAAAATATGTTGTGTTCTTCTTCTACCCACTGGACTTCACTTTTGTCTGTCCAACTGAAATTATTGCCTACAGCGACAGAGCTGATGAATTCAAGAAAATTAACTGTGAAGTAATTGGAGCTTCTGTTGACTCTCACTTCTGTCACCTTGCCTGGTAAGAATCAGCTTCTTAACCTAATAGAATATTCTGCCTGGCCTCAGTTATTGCAGGAACTGAATCCTGAGACTATTCTAACTTTCTTACTGAAGTATCAAATAAAGACACTTGGGAAGTATTGGTAGGGCTAGATGCTTCTGAACAGAACTGAGCATACTGTTCAGTTCTCCTCTTGCCTCATTGGCAGACAGAGTATGATATGACAGAAAGGATCAGCTTCTGTTCTACCTTATACTTTATTCTGAACTGTCCATATTTTTAACATTAAACTTCCTCTTTTAGGATCAACACTCCTAAGAAACAAGGTGGTTTGGGTACTATGAAAATCCCATTGATTTCTGACACAAAACGTGTCATTGCCAAAGAATATGGAGTACTTAAAGAGGATGAAGGTATTGCATACAGGTATGTATATGCATAAGACCATATGCAAGAAAGTAAACTTGCTATTAAAAGTCTTATGTTGGAATACGTGGAGCATGTCAGAGGAACACAGAGCTTGCATATACTTGAACACCTGCAACAAGTTGAAACTACTAGCTATTCTAAATGTAAACTGCTTCAAGCTATTAAACACTCCTACAAGGGGAGATGTAACTTCGTTCTCCTTAGTGTTTAGACTTTCCATGGTTTTGGTAAGGAAGATAAATGCCTGCTTCTTCCCTTTAATTACCTATCTGCACAGTGCAGGAGTCTCATGTAGGTGGGCTTCTGTGAATATTGGTAATGAGACCTACATAATCATGAAAGTGATAACAGGTATTTAATCTAGTGGTTAAAGTACAGATTAATTAAAACCCAAGCCTTATCTTTTAGTCACCTGTTCAGAGTTCAGGTTGCTGAGGGGGCTGAACTTCTATGAACTCTTAATGTGACTTTGGAAGACTAATTGAGACACTGCTAGGTTGTGGGGTTTTTTTCTTGAGAACGTTTGTGTGTAGATTTTCTTTGAATGTAAGAGTGCCTTTCCTTAGGTTTCTCTTCACTTTTGTTTTTCCACTAGTATCTTCCTTAAATAGGAAGTGTTGCTTTGTTTTCCTGCATTAGTGTTTTGACTTGCCTCTTTAAGATTTCAACTACTAATGTTTCAGTGCTATGCATACACCAAAGGTATTTGGTTTTGGGAAGAGGCCAGTAATACTAGATGACACAACTTATTGCCATAATAGAATACTCAACTTGAGTTTTTGAAACTCACTCCAGTCTAATCTGTCCTTCAAAAGCTGTGTTTAACTTGTGTTTTGTTTTTTTTTTAGGGGTCTGTTCATAATTGATGAGAAGGGGATCCTGAGACAGATAACAATCAATGATCTTCCTGTTGGCCGTTCTGTTGATGAAACCCTCAGACTTGTCCAGGCCTTCCAGTTTACAGACAAACATGGAGAAGGTAAGGGTTCTTCCTCTTTCTGATCTTAAATGTTTCCCTAGAGAACAGTATAAACTAGGCAGGTTAAATCAAGGTTTACTGGAAGGTACTAAGATCTGTGCACAGTAATTGTGCCTCTTGAAATGCAGCTGGTTATGTAAAGCTGCTTGTTGAAGAACACCATAGTACTGTATTTATCTTATTTCAGTTAATGGTCCATTAAATACTTGTTAATGTTGAAATATCACACAAACAAAATTTGGTGCTGGATGCCTTGCCCAGCATACAGTGCACTCAATTAGACACACAAAATACTTGAGACAAAAAAAACAGGTAATCAGTTAGTCTGCAAGGGCAAGCATAATTTAGACTCTGCTCCTAGATCTGGTAGGCTGAGACCATCAGTACTACTGCATGTTCTAAGCATTTACATTTCTAGAAAGCCTACTGATCTGTGTCCATGTGTAGTGAGGGGAAGTGGGATGTGTGTGTCTTTGCCCATAGTTCAAGAGTGATATGAAGTGCTTGAGGCTGGAAGCTTTTCTGCAGGAGCTACCAAAAAAAGCACTGCAGATGAAAGGTTTGAACCAGGTTATGGAAACTTGAAATTACTGTATGTATTAGTAGTCTTCAGCTGTGATTAAATTAATGTTGCTGCTGGTCATACTTAACTTGCTTCAAAACTGGTAAATCAATGGCAGATTTTATTAAACCAAGCTGCTATTGTGACTATGCTGTAGCCTGAAGAGTCATTGTTTCTGAACTAGTATGCCATCCTCTTTGTCAGCTGAGATGTTCCTAGTAGTTGATGACGGACCAGTCACATGTCTTGCAAATGAAGCCTCTTGGGGTTTACTAAGCCCTGGAGTAGCTTTTCCTCCAGAACTAGGACTGCAGTCTCATCTAAACCAGAATAGATCAGAATAAAGTGTGTAGCAACACTCAGAAGCTGAGAATACTGTAGTTAAAATTGCCAGTCTTGCGTGGAGTGCACATTAAGCCTTGCATGGCTGTATACAAGGAAGACTGTGTCCAAAAAATGCTGCTCAGGAGTCACTGCAATTTTGAGACCATGCAATCTGCATCTTGGTGGCCTTTTGATAGCCATGTAGGAGAACTAGAGACAATTTAACTCTTCTTCCCCCTCCCCATTAAACTGGAGAATGGGACTAGAGTTGATTAAACATAAGGAGAATATAGATGTGACTGGATCCAAGGAGAAATGGTACTGTAATAGTTGTAAAGCCTTCTGGCTCAGGCTGCTGGTGTTGGTTTTAACCTTGCTGAAACTTTTAAGGGGGCTGGGGAGGGATGCATGTGTAAAGGGCCCACTGTTCCATGGGCAAACACCTGGTTCTCTGGGTGCTGCTACCCAGTGATCAAATGGAAATGAGTAAAATAAACTGAATGTAATGCCATGCTGAATAATGCACCTTCTGTATGTTGCAAAGATGTATACAAGTTTTGAGTTGCTAGTTTGCTTTAATGTTGTGTAAAACATGTTCTGGAGGAGCAGCTGGTAAGACTTAAACGTTCTTATCATTTCAGTGTGCCCAGCTGGCTGGAAGCCTGGCAGTGACACAATCAAGCCTGATGTTCAGAAGAGTAAAGAGTATTTTGCCAAGCAGAAGTAAACTTTCAGTCTGAGTGGAAACTAGTATGCCTTACATAAAGAGCAAGCATCAGTTACTGAACTTTGACTAAATCATTGCATCTGAGTCAAGGGATCATGCTATAGGTATAAACAGTAACTTTTTTTACTTGAAGGAAAGTTTGTCCTGTTGACAGTACCTTCATAGAAAATCCTAATGATCAGTATCTGTACATCAAGCCCTGTTGACTTTAGTGACAATGCAGTGTATGTGGTTAGCCATGTGTTGCATATAGAGCAGTTGTATCCTTTTGTAACTCTATTAAATAAACTTGTGGAAAGAGCATGCTGTCTACTGTTCTTACACTGTAGTTGTAAGGAGAGCTGAAAGAGCAATGCAGGCTGACTTCTGAAAGCTCAGTCTATTGTAGACAACTCAATTCCCAAAGGCCTTCTACAGCTCCATTAGAATGGAGATACTAACAGTTTTCATGTTGCAGTAGTAAAGTACTCTTTAGTAGCAAAGTCATGAAGAGTATAGGCAGAGGAACATGGTTTGATGCTAGTCTGTCAGACTTAAGCAATGCTACCTACTGTGCCCTGAGCATGAAGTATAAACATGACGAGGCATATTTTTGTGCACAGTGTAAATCTACTCATTTCTTGGTCAAAACTGTTTATGCTAACTTTCTAGGAATCCAACATTCAGTTGAAAACTGTATACAGGAGTGGAAGACTGGGCTTTCTGGAAAGCAAACTTCCTTGGATATACAACATTCATCTCTAGTCTCTCCCAGTACGTGGGAGTGAGAATATGCCAGTTATCCATTAGCTTGTCATATGACTAAGATCAAAAGAAGGGTGGCACTATAAAATCTGCTACTCAGATGTGCTCAGCCTTGTCTTTAATCTTTGTGTTATAAATGATCATGTGCATACTGTAAAATGCAAAGCACATGACTGGCCTTAAGTTGCACTAAACTGTGTAGCTTCATGCTTAAAAGTGGCTTGCAATATAGTCCTGAATTTAAGAGCTCAGGATTTGGGTAAGGAGCCTAGGAATATAAGTGAGTTAGAACACTGAGATCTTTATGTACCTGTGACAATTAAACTCTTAAAGGCCAAGACATTGCATCTAACTTCAGCTCCTCAAGTGGTAGACAAGTTCTATCGTGCTTGAAGTGAGCAGTAATAAAGTTGAGGCTGAGAGCTACTTAGATGAGTCAGAAGTGAAAGTTGCATGCTTTGATTAGTAAACTTGTCTTGTGTGGTTGGAAAAAACAGATTTCTTGCAGAAGCCTTATAAGCAAATATTGCAGTAAAAACTAAAATAGATAATTCCTTGGGTCTTGCTTAAGTGTCACAAATCTTCCTGAAGATACATGATCCAACTAAGCATCACTTTCATTTTGTTTAGTATTTAAAATCTAAATTATTCTTCTCAAGATAACAGATGAGGCTAACATCCTGGGTGGTGCTGGCGTGTATATATCTGTAAGTGAATGACTACTAATGCAGTATGGCTGAGTATTAAGTTATCTTTGTCTATCAAACTTCCTTTCCCAGCAAATGAAAAGGAGTTAGGTCAGGGCTAACTTAGTACTTAGCTATACTAGCCTTGAAATGATTACAGTTCTGTGGAGGGCACAATATTGGTGTGGTCTAGCCCTGTGGAATGGGCACCTTTACCCTGATGATGTGACTAAAGTGACTTCTTAGAAGTGAAGTTGCACCTGTTCTGACTGGGCCATTACATCATAAAATGCTATGTGAAGTCCTGATAGTGTGGTAAATATGTCTGTTCTATGCCCAGACCAAGGCCCTTTACATTAATGACCAACTTACTTAATGACCCTCACCATGGCCTTTCTCAAATCCTTCAAGTGCATTCATTGTTCAAATGTAAAAAAAATGCATTGAAAAGGAACAGACTTACTCTCTTGCCTCCCCCTTGTCGTAGGGCGTAGAGGATTTCTCTCACGTTCTGGTCGTGGAGCTCCCTCCCGAAAGGCAGAGGGAGCCTTCATGCGCCCATCCCAGGTTCTCTGGGGAAAAGGAGGGTCTGATGGCGGCCGTCCCTCCTGGCTGAGGGGGAAGCCCCGGCCCCGCCGTCCCTCAGCGGCGCGGCCGGACCTCGCCCTCCCCTCACGGGACCCGCCGCGCCGCCCGCGCTTTTCCAACGGCGGGCGCG
>VYZM01015059.1:171865-183693 GCA_013398915.1 Dromas ardeola
GGCGAGAGAACGGGTCAGAGTTTCCCCGGTGGGAGATCTGGGTGGAGGGATGTCCCGTAAAAACACCTATTGTCTTCATTTATTCATCCCGCGCCTCTGATATAAGGTGTTTCGTTTGGTAGATTATTTCCTTTGCCTACTGGTCATGTGGAGACAAAAGTTCTGACAGGAAAATATTATTAGCTGTTGACATTCACCCTCGCTGCTAACATAATTATGTTCACTTCTGCTTTTAGTGATACCTAATATTGTTCAACAACGTATTTTTAATACCTCCCACCTTTACAGTGTCCCAATAGTAACAGTTGTGTTCACATGTTAATTTTCTTATTTTGAAAAGTGGTTAATCTCAATAGTTAAGTAGCTGCTATTTTAGAAAAAATTCTGTGACTGAAAAACATTTTGGTTACAATTGGTCTGCAGCTGTCCACTCAGAGTTGTTATACTGAGATGCCACTAACGGTATGTATTTAAACATCATCGTTGCTGGTGAATGATGACAATGCGGAAATTCAAAACATCCAAGAAGCAAAATACCTGTGCGTTAGGAACTGTATTATATGTTTGCACCAAATGGTTGACTGTGAGAATTAATGTAATTAAACAGATTTTTTTTTCCGTTCTTCAGGCATGTGAGGCATTCTTTGCCATGCTGTCATTTTAATGTTTCCAAGAGTGTAACACACAAAATGGGTAACACACAAAACTTTAAAATCAAGAAGAGTCTGGGTTTAGTTCGTTGCTTAAACTCAATATTGATTCTTCGAATTTCCATTAAGTGTTCTGGGGCTTACACCCTACTCCTAGCATCACGACATCCTAATTTTTATGACAATTAATTAATTATAATCCTTATTTGTTGAGAAATTATTTTTCATGTACCAAGATGCCTATTGTATTTTCATTACAGTTATTCTTTCATCATCAATGGGTGCCATATTTCCCAGTGAGGTAAAAACACATCAGCACTTCTTAGTTTTGGTGACAAGATTGATGGCTGTTGCAGTATCATGTACTGCTTAGTGCGATTTTCCCTGGAGATAAGAGAGAAGAACATATTCTATAAGCACATGAAGTTTCAATCTTAAAATAAACCCTGCAAATTATTTGGATTACTATAAATACCTGCATGTATCTTTACGGATTTTTACAGAAATTTATGATATTGCATTCTTCTCAAAAGCAGAGTGCCAATAGAAACAAATGTACTAGCAGTCATCTACTGACAATATGATAATGAAACTCGCTATATTTTAATATATTTATATTCTTGTATTTGAGGGCTGAACTACACAGCACCAGGTGTTTACACTGGTAAGCAGCTATAGTAGATTTAATTATATAAATAGATATGGGATTTTATCTGTTTGGTGAGATCTGTAAAACTGTTAAAAGGGTACGTAATTAAATATTATTTCAAAATTGTATGCAACAGTTAACAAGAGCAAACTCTTGTCAGTCTTTGAAACTGAACTTTTAACGGCTGCGGTGAAGTAGCTCGGACATCACCTCTCAGGTGGTGTGATCTTGACCTCAAAATAAATGGCGATGGTCCTGTTCAGTGTTACAGACGATGGCTTTAGGCACTGATTTGTCTGATCTTATTGAAGACTGAGTAATAGTGGAAGGAAGTTAATCTTCTACACGTTGTGTTCTTCATATCTTATCTAAAATTAAAAATATTTACTCCCTCATTTTTGTGATAGATATCTGTAAGTTTTCAAAAAGAATAGCATTTGTGTAAGAGCATCAACAGGATTTTTTTTGTATGTATAATACAAAACAGTGCATCATGCTTAAATTCTATACATTAAGTTTATCATAGAATACACAGAATGTGACTTTCAGAATTTGACATACAGAATCTAACATTTACTAGATTTTGTACATCTTTTATATTTTTTATTTCAAAATTAATAATTGCATATTTATTTTTAGAAGTTTATAAGAAAAAATTGCTTAGTAATGTTTAAAGAATTAGCACTTTGTTACAAAACGAGTTTCTCACTGGTTTTGAAAAGCACTCTAAAAAGTTACTAAATTTAAAATGTACCATTTTCTTAACAAGTGCTCTGGCGTTTTTATCAGGCCTTTGATGAATAGTTTATTGGATTGTCCATCAAATCAATAGAGTTCAAAGAACAAAAGCAAGCAGTTTACAGCTCACAAGTATTGCAAAATGATGCACTTTGGTTCGGAAAGTATGTTTACAAAATCCCCAGGACTATACTACTTAGTAATATTATACATCAAAACAACAGTAATGTAAAGATTATGTTAAAATAATGTGTTTTATCATATTAATAGTTTGAAAGAAAATACATATCCTCTGTGAAATTTTTAGTGAGTCTGATGTTCGGTATTAAATGACTGTGTAAATATATATTCTGAAGTATCTTGCTAGACAGATAAAGCATAAAGGACTTAAAACAGAAATGTCATGGTTCTACTTTGCAAAGGGAGAAATGAGGTAAGTGCAGAGGAGTGGTAGGAAGCCATAGGGCAGTTAGCTCTGTCCAGCGTGTACTAGTAGGAATGCAGCGCACTTGGACATCAATTCAGAAAGCGTGTTAAAGCTGTCACTGTCTTTTTTTGATACAAATCAATGGTACATACAAAAAACCAATGAACTAGGAAATCAAAGAAATAGCAGGAATCTTTTTAATCATGAATATATTAGCTTCTATTTTTTAATACTAGAAAACAGATGAATTTGCCTTTAGTGTACAGTCAGAACTGATTTTAGTTTGGCTGTGCACACATCCGTGTTTATAGCAGGTTACTAGTCAGTGCCTTCACCTGTAACATTGGTATAATTTAAGCACCTCACAGAACATAGGAGTATAATGTTACAGAATGGCTTTACAGGCCAAAGCCTGTGCAAATCGAACAACTCTGCATAATCAGTTAATCTGTGCTGCATATACTTGTGCAGCTGCCAGCGAACAGGTTGCCACCACGCTGTGAATTGTTTGCCGTGTTCCTGCACAACGATGTGCCTGTGGTAAGCTCTTCTCACCACACCTAGTTATGATAGGTTTGGACTTTAATGTGAAACTTGGCTCTTTCACCTGAAACTTAAATCATTGTACATATGGAACATGTGTCTGGTTAGAATGTCTCTGTGTGAGATACCACTTGACCATATCTATATGAATACATAATAAGTCTTTAAGATTGCACTGTCCTCTGAAACTGCGAGTGCAGTAGGTTTATGTTCCATATTCTATAGCAACACATTTTTGAAGCGTCTGCACTGACAAATGAGATTAATATCCTTTGTCTAGAGAGAAAGAGAATCTTTAATATACAATTAATAAGACAATGTAATTTAAAATTAATTTATATAATCTAATTCACTTTGCATAAAAATAAGGTGAATTTCTGTGTCATTCTTATTGCTGTAGTTTTTTTATATTTTGGAAGAAGAGGCTGTTAACAGATTGAAGCAGCAGTGAATGATTCAGGAAGACTAGTCAGAACAATACTGGAAAAAAAGGTTATGACATGAAATTAAAACCTAAAACTAGCTAATTCCTTTGAAAGGAATAAGAGGTTTTATGCATTTATAGAAAAATGCATTATTCTGCATACATTTAAGATTCTGTAGGATATTTTTCAACCCAGAAATTACCCCCACCTCTTCCTTTAATTTACTCACAGGAATTCTCCTATCCCATGCTTTGTTTTACATGAGGGAAAAAACCCAGGACAACTTAGTGTAAAGATGTATGATTTCCAGGAACTTTGAAGACATAAAAAAATTGAATCCTTATTCAAAATTTCCTTTAGGAAGTGTTTTGGGAAAATAAAACATATGCAGTTATTAAAAAATAAAATTGCTTGCTCACTGAATTATGTACAAACATCAACAAAAATAATATTAAATGAGAAATGTATTATAGAGATAATATTAATGAATGGTAGTTATGTAATTTATTTTTTTAGGAAGTAGCCATTTCAAATACTTCTATACATATAACCACATTTTGAAGATTGTGGTATATTACTGGAGCGATTTTAAACATCCCACTAAAATATCTTCTTGCTCATTCTGTGATCATTTTTTGTTAAACTTTTCACCATACTTCCCATTATTATAGTTGTTATTGGAAAAAAAAAACACCAACACCCCATTTTTTTGTCTAAAGTGCTGTTTTTCTAAGTATTGTGAACATCTATCTGTTTTTCAGTTGCAGAGAGAAAAGAAAAGCACATTTGTGTTCCTTGTTTCTTTCTGTTTCCTCCTTGAAAACCTAGAAGGGAAGTCCTCTGCTGGCTTTCTGAAGCAAACATGATTGATGATCTGTCACAGGATATATGATATGACAGGAAGCCAACTTCGCAGCAAAAAAGTCTCATGAATACATTTGTCCATTTTGGTACATCAATTTGAGAAAGTTAAGGTTGCAGAGGTACAGCTGGCTCTCCACTGCAGTAAACAGCAAAACCCACTTCCTCTTAGAGGAAGAACTTTGGACCTGTTGCTGCTTAAATCAATATTCAAAGCTAACTTTTTAAATGTATTTTTACATGGGGCTGAACAGAGAGTGCTGATAATCACAGTGGCACTGATCAGCAGCTGCCATTTATATTTCTCTTTACTCAGATTTTTTTTTTCATCAATGTCAAGTCACTGCATTTTCAGTAATTTAACCCATGTTAAATAGTAGCTACACCACCACTAACATTGGTCACAAATGAAAAAAAGACCATATATACTATAGTGAATGAGTAAAATTATACTTTTGACCCAGAGGAGGGCAATGTTGCCCCATTAAAAACAACCAACCAAAAAAACCCGAAACCCGAAAAAAAAAAACCCAGGAGAGCGCACTGCTCTCATGAAGTTGGCTATTTTTGTCTGACACACCAGCACTGGTTTATACAGCAAACCATCATTAGTCTTCCATAGTTTAGAGGAAGACAGGACTGTTACAAGCCATCCTTTTTATAGCAGAAGTAAATAAGGCAGTATTAGGAATTAAGTTTGCCAAACTGTACTTCATACCACAAATAAACATTAGTGCTTATTCTTGTACCACTGAAATGTAACTGATTTAACTGGTACAAAAAAAACCCACAACCCCAACCAACAGGTTTTCTCAAGTGTTTTCCCTTTCTGAGCAATAATCCTGATGGCTGCTTGTCACCAGATTAGATTGTGCTTTGCATTTAATCAGTATTTTCTGTCACATCTTTAATCTTAATAAAAATCTCAGTTCTTTTAAGGTTAGTGATGAAATCAAAAAAAGGAAAGTTTAACTGAAGGAGAGGATGAATGGTAAATGCTATGTGCATGAAAACTGTAAATTTGTTAATTCTCCATAGAATATTTTACTAGCTTGAAATGTACCGAATATCTTGTTGCTAAAACTAAATTCAAATTCAAATAGTTTTTGGTGGTTTTTTTTTTACTGTTCAGCTCTTGAATACTCCACCCCACGGGTTATACTGAGGGAAAAAAGGTACTTTAATAAATGTTTAAAAATTAGGATTTAGTGAAAAACTTACTTGTCTAAAAATGTAAAATGTGACACTTGAACTAGTAAATCTATCCAAGTATTTGCAATTACTTGTTTGACATTTGCAAATGCCAAAAATAAGAATGTCTTCACAGTGCCTCAGGATCTGTGAATGATCTTTTCCTCACCATGTCTAGTCTTGTCCCAAAAGATGAGATAAGTCAAACAGGTTTTCAAACTTCAATTTTATAAGACAAAGACCATTATACTCCAACCAGCAAGGAAAGAAAATTACTATCTGCTGCTGTGGATCTCAGTGACCTGGCTAAGAGAAAGCCAGTAAGAACCAATCCAATTTACTCCAAAGTTACTGTATCAGGAACAGATATATTTTTAAATATTTGTACCCCATTCTGCCTGACACAACTGTATTGCCAGAAGCTGAAAGAACACAGATTTGCCCTTACTGTGACTCCATATTCACCAATATGTTTTAACAAATAAGAGTTACAGTACTTACAGGTATTACTTTTAAGTTACTGAGTGAAAATCCCTCAAATATCAGTTATGTATCAGACACCTTGAACTTTTGTTACTGCAAGAACAGAGGAAAAAATGAAAGGGATTGTCATGTGCTTGCTTAAATTATCTTTCTGAAATGACCTGGGAAAGATAAACATTTATTAAACTTATTAATGATGTGCTGTATGTTTTATTTTTTGATATCCCAGATGAGCCTGCCATAATAGTTTACTAACTTCTACTAAGATAACTAAATTTTTCTTGTGTTTTCAGATAATGGATTTTGTGTGTCTTCGGTAGCTCGCTATTTTCAGTATGTTAAAACCACAGTGACTGATACTTACTTTAACATCTTTAGCTCTGCACAAGTTAATCAATGCATTGCTTAAATAAAAATACTTAGTACTGAGGGTTACTTAAAACTTTGTATATTTTATTTACCAAAATACCATGTGAAGAAATAAATTACAAAAAAAATTGAAATGAAATGGATATGGCAATCTGTTTAATAAATGAACTAAGACAAAATATGAAATATTTCTAAGAAATCAACCCCAAAATAGCAAAATATTTTACTTCAAATTGTAACATAAAAAGATAAATCTGATTCCATTATTTATTTATCCTTCTAAGAGAATCAGTATTTTTTATATGTTACTAATACGAACCATTAACTCAAGTCCCTGTTAAATTACAGTTCAGTGGGAAAGTTCTGGAAGGTCAACCAACATTTCAACCAGAAGTAATTCTATAACAAAAGAACAGAATTTCAACAAATTTCATTATTTTGCTTAAATTAAAAATCACAATACCACTATCGCACAGTAAGTCAGGTGTCTGCCTTAGTCAGATGTGGTGAACAAAGCATGGAAAGCAACAAAAGACTTCTTGTAACAGCAAATACACTGAACTAACCCAGCGATTCCATGCTCACTACTCTGTTTACAGGAAAACAAACTTGTTATGCTGAATTTTGATTATGCTTAGTTAGTATATAGACTATGAAAAATTGTATCAAGCTGTGAGGGCAACCTTAGTATTTGGGTCTCCAAAAGGTATGATGAATCACAACACAAAATAAAAAGAAAGGGCTCAGTTCTGCAAAGTCAGTATTTTTGCATCATCATGTTGATACCAAGGAAAGGGAGAAAGTGCCTAGTGATTTGCAGCATTGCATTGCAGTCAAGTAATAAAACTACCAAAAAATATTATTTTCATTTATTATAATATATTAATTTAAGGAGGCCTGAGCCTCAGAGTGCTCTAAGATAAAATTAATTCCTGATTCCTAGTGCCATTGTAAGCTCTGAATAAATCTAACAGGACAAAGTGATCTAAAAAAAAATGTTGTTTCTGTATGAAGATGTTTTATCCAGCAATATAAGTAGCATGAACATTCTGAATATCTCCTTTTTTTTCTCTGTTTGTTTGCTTGTGTGTGCGACAACGCTTCATGTAATGGTTTTTATGTGCGTGCAGTTTTACGATCTCCTGCATATGGAAAGTACAACAGGAAACTATGGTAGTAATGCTGCGGTATATGCTGGCATGGCACTGAAAAATATTCTGAATTCAAACCTCATCTACCTTAGAAAAAGGTCATGAGAATTGACTTTTTCAGTCAGTTATCTTAATATGAGGAAAAACTCTACTCACATAGACATTATTCAGCATCCTTCTGAAGATTTTAGTTGGCTGCTCTATACAATGGATAAGTGCTTAAAACTGACCTACAAACGCTGTCTTATTCTGAGAAGCTGACCCTGGGTAAAGGGGAAACAGGGCAGACTCCAGCAGTGACCTTTGTGCTCTCCCTTTCCCTTTTGTAACCACCCTGAAGGAGGTGGCTGCTGTTGGCTGTTTTCCTCATTCCCGCTCCATGTACAGGACCACGCCGCTCAATGAAACAATCTCCGGAGAATTTTATTTTGGATGCTAAGAAAGGAGACATTAAAAAGATTTTTAAATTAAATTAATTTAAGCCAGCTTCACTGCAAGTGAAGGAGTACAGGACAAATTTTCTTTCAGAGGAAGGCAAGATTGAAAAGACTGAACATTTATTCCCTAGGGAAAGCTATGACACAGGGTAATAAATGTTGGATGTATCTAAAAAAGTATCTGCCCTAAGTTCAGAGGAAAAAAATGTATTTCAGAGTATAATCACTGAAAATTAACTTTTTTTACTCTTACACAGAATAAAACCAAAACATTTGTAAAGAAAACTCTTGTGAACAGAACTGACTTCTCTAATGAGCAGCATGGGTTTTCCAGTTGCCAGAGTCTGAACTTTTCCCAACCAAAGGCTAATGGGCATCTTACAAGACTCCCCAAAAGACACACCACATCAGCAACAGCATGGAATGGGCTGCTCCCGCCTTCCTCCAGACCACAAGGGCTGTGATGCAGTGCTGATGTTTGGACCGAGACACTGCACACGCCGCTTGGATCTGCCATCCCTGTATCAGCACGCCTTCCTCCTCAGCACCATGGAAAAGAAGGTGCTGAGGAGTTACACTTTGCTTACCCTCTGTCCTTTCGTGGAGCCATGTTGCTCAGTGAAATGTGCTTCTCTGGGCTTCTTGTGTCAGCCCTAGCAGCCTGAATCTCTCTGCTGGAGGAGTGGCAAAGTAGGCTTTTTGCTCCTCCGAATACCTTTCCTTCACTTCAATTATGTCCCTGTAGCGGCCATTCTGCCAGTGGAAATTGAATTGCTCCAGCAACTCAATCCTTTTTTCCTCTGTGCTCACACAGTCAACAGGGGCAGACTGTTCCAGGAACGGTACCTGAATATCTGGGAACAGGAGGAGACCCCGGATAGCAAACCAACCGCCATACTTGGGATGGATACATACGCCATAGATCTTCTGGAAGAAAAAAAAAGAAGGATCTAGGATGTCTCATTTTGTCTCTAATAACTGTTAAGAGTTCAAAGCATCAAGCTTTGATGCAACTTCTCACACTCCTAGCCCTCTGTTGGCGTGCTACACAGAGAAGAAAGGAAAGCTCTTTCCTGAACATGTGGCCTGAAGCATTGCATTTAATTCCCATTCTCCTGTGCCCACACACGCGACCCTGTAATGTGGGGAGAGGTCCCTTTTTGAAAATCTAACACCGAAATTAACCACAGTGCAATTCTTTTTTTCTATTTATAATGCTCCAAGCAACAGGTCTTCTTTGACACTGAAATTTATTCTCCTAAGTAGGTCTAATAGATCAAGATGTTTTTCTCCATGTATGCATCTCCCTACCATCCCAAAGAATGTTGGGAGCTTCTGATTCCTAGCAGAAACACTTTATGCATCTATATGTAATCTGGACTTTGTATTTTCCTGCAGGAAGAGCTAGCGAGTAAACAATAGTTATAGAATTCAGTGATTGCAGTTTGGTGGTTCTTCCCAGATTGTGTTTTTGCCTCACCTTTTTCCCCCAAGGATCAAGTTTCACATCCTTCCTTTGGTAGTAATATGCGGCTCCAGCAACATGGGCAGCTGTCTGCGCCAAGAATTTGGGCTTTCTGTTTGGCAGGATCTCGTAATCAAAGATGACATCCACTTTCTGGTTAGGGAATTTCTGGGGAAAATAAAAAAACATCAGCCCAGGCTCACGGAGAAAGATTTGCTACTACAGAAGTGCTGGATGCCAGCAAATCAGGCTCATGTGAAGCCTGCAGATTTCCACATCCTGCTACTGAAATCTATCAGCGGGCTTGTGGCCTTGGGTTTTCAAACTCTGACTGTAAAGCATTCCATATAGCTACAGGCTGTAATGGCAAAGAGACAGAATACGCAAGTAAAGCAGGTCAACAGCCTGTTGATGCTCTTAGTAAGAATTACCATCATGAATAATGCTTTACCCTTCTAAAGAGCATGGGCAGGAACCTGGAGGGCTTTGTCTACTGCTCAGCCCACCTGGTTGTATGCCTCAGCAGTAAACGGAATCGGTATTTCAAGTTCTTACCTCCTTCACACGTGATAAATGATGAGAAACACACTGATCCACAGGATCCCTGATTATTTTTAACCGTTCTTTGTTCACAAAAGGTTTAAGCGCTTTTTCAAACATTGAAGGCGTGCTGAGGACCACAAAGGCCAGTGTGTCATCTGGGTAGGGGAGATGAAAGGCTGGCTGGAGAACAGCATTGTACCATCCGACCTTTGGCAAAGAAAAACAAATCTCCATTAAAACAGGGACACCATTCTTTTGCTAGTGGGCATGCAGGAATTTAAAAAAGTGGAAAGAAATGTAGCCACCTTCATTTGCAACCCAGACAGGCAGCCTGTCCAGTGCCTTCCATTCAAACCAAGCTGGTTTGCATACTGGGACTTACAGTTTCTGGAAGCTGCTCCGTGATGTGAGAGATAAGAATCATCCACTGCATTCACCTCAAGACTGCTCTTTATCCAGCTTGGCTGAAGTATGAGCAACCAGTCTTGCCAATGCAAATCAGATGTTTTGGTTTAGGTAAAGCTTTTACAAGTTTTTTTTTTCCTCAGCTTCAGCTAGAAACTGGCACTTCTGTTTTGCTCATGTGACAAGTTGATGGTTTATTTCTTCACCAGGAAATATTTATGTGCAAAAAATGAAGGATGTGAAGCTCCCAGAACCATCAGCTGTAGTGTGTGGACTGTGACACAGCCACATTCTGATGCTTGTTTCCAGGGCTGGATGTGTTATAACACAGACCAGAAACGAGGGCTCAAGCCAGGGCAGCAGGAAGAGGTGACCAGAGGGACAGGGCTCAGACCAGCAACTGCCAGGCAGGAGGAGGTAACGGCCAAAGCCCTGCACTACTCACGTATTGCACGGTAACATCAGCCTTTTTATAGGCTGTGGTAACTCCCACTCTCCTGGGATGCCATAAAGACCAGGTCTAACGTTCAGAAAAATGCCAACTAATGTAACTTTAATATTTGTTTGAAAATGCAAAATACTGCGCACCTCTAAGTATCAGTGAAATGAATCTGAAAGTGACTTTATCAGGGACAGTGGCAGCCAGACCTGCCCATATGGAAACACAGAATGAAAACTAAGTTTACATTCTTACATCAAAAGTAAGATATAAAAGTTTAATGAGTTTTGTGACTTTTGATTAGGATACTGAATCAAGATGTTACAAGGAATTGCATCTAAGGGTTGCTAATTTCCCAGTTTACGTCAGCCAGTGCACCAGGGCCGGTTGCATGAGAATTAAATCTAAGAAGAGATACAGCGCTCAAGGTTTCCCTCTGGGAGCTGTAGCCTTTTTGACCTGGGTTCTGCCCCTGATCCTGCTGTTGTGTTTTGGGAAAGCAGCGTTAAATTCTTCTTCAAATTCTGGAGATTTCACTTCTCTCTGCGCCTCATTCCCTTTTACTTTCTGTCAGATCAAAAATACATCAGGACATGCAAATATTTCAGGTGACAGATACAACATTTCCCGAGGAGGGGAAGGTCAGGTTTGATTTGTATTTGATGTTGTAGACTGATTCATTGCAGATTTCCTCTGGGGTGGGCAAAGAAGGGACCCCGCAGTGCTGGTGGCAGCTGAGTGTGTACAGGGGCAGTGGAAGGGGCTGCCCCAGCTGCACCGGGAGAGCCCCCCTCCTTCAGCGGGCAGAGCGGGGTGTCAGCAGGATGAGGCAGTCTGCGCTTCAACAGGCCGGTGTTTCTGCAGTTAGGTTAAAATTTAAGCTTGCTTAGAGGCCTTCACCCTCTGTCGGTCCAGACGGGTCTGCGTTTACCTCTCCTGGCTTTAACAGACGGCGTGGTTCGGTCGGACAGCGATAGCCTTGAGCGGCCTCACCGGGCGGGCTTCCAGCGCCCGGGCCCGACCCGCCCGGCGTTCCGGCACCGAGCGGGGCC